>NW_026474930.1:0-10596 GCF_026875155.1 Cherax quadricarinatus
AGAAAATCATATCAGTGGCGGAGTAGGTGGCTTCGAAGGCTTCACCCCCCAAAAAATTCCCTAAGCTCCCAAAGACTTACAAATAAAAATATTAATAATAATAACTTTGCTCCAAACAAGTTTCCTAACTCCTCTTCTAAGTTCTCATAGTATAGAAATTCTAGCGCCGCCCTTGTCTGTATAATAAATTCCTTGAAAGGTTATGCAATAGATCATTGTATATGAACATGTCAGCCGCTTTTTACTAGTCTGTTGACTTACCTTCACATGGTTAATTTGACTAAACTGTTTTCATGGAAGCTGTGGCTCCTCACGCTGTGTCTAGCCAAGGCAACTGTTTGCTTTTTTCCATGCTCGCCCGCTGTTACACTGCTTTGTTGGAGTGTCCTGGACTCATTTGTCTAGTCTTTATTCACGTTCGCTGGCTTATTGAAGTGTCCTGGCGTCACCCTGTCTAGCTTTTATTTATGTTCACAGTGTCCACTGGCTTTATTGAAGTGTCCTGGCGTCACTTTGTTGAATCTTTGTTCAGGGTTCCCACAGGGGTTTCTGGCTTATTGAAGTGTCTGGAGTGCCTTTGTCGAGTCTTTGTTGATGTTCATAGTGTCACTGGCTTACTGAAGTATCCTGGAGTCACTTTGTTGAGTGTTACATACTACGTCGATGCGGTGCCGTTTTTAAAATTTTAAGTGATGAATGGTGTTTATATATTTTTTGTTTTGTTTAATTCATCTTAAGTGCTAAACCCATATGGTCATACAGTGTTTATATATTAAATAACTGTCATTACACTTTATATTTTCTCTTCTTTAACTAGCTAAATGTGTTTATTTCTGAAAATGATGTCATTAGTCTTACGCTTATATGTACTGTTGAAAAATCCATTAATGTCATCCAGTAGTGTCAAACTGAATGAAATATTTGTCCCAAATAGGTATAACGAATAAAATATTTTACCAAAATCTCTAGCATCTCTTCCTTTTGTTTTCATTTTCCCACTTTCAGTCCTGTTCCTGAAGTTTTCTTGCCTCAGGTATCCTCTTCAAACCTGTTTGTCTTTTTATTTAAAAAAATGTTGCTGTTTAATTTTTCCCACCAGTTCTCTCTTTTTGCACTTTTAATAAAACTGAATCATCATTTTTTTCATTTTAATCTGTCCTCATATAATCACGTTTCCTTATTTTTTTTGTTAAATAGTTTCACTGTATTTATCTCATCATTCTAACATCTTTACCCCCATTGTTACATCAACTTTACTTCAATCATTCTACCCTTTTTTACCTTATCATTCTAGCCTATTTAACTCATCATCCCACTCCACTTTCTTTACCTTATCATTCTACCAATCTTATCTCATCTTTCCCCTCATCATTCTACCCTCCTTTCCTCATCACTTCACCATCTTTACCTCATCATTCGAACAATAAATTCCTTCTACCTCCCGCGGGGGACGCTGTGCTGAATTTAGTAATGAGTCTTTTGCTGTGGGACTCGCCCCTCCTAGCTGCCCCGCCCACCCCGCAGGGGCCAGAGGGTCCCACTGCTACTTAAACGATTGCGTTCTCGTTAAGACTCAGTAACCGACTTGCGTGAAAATTGACTGGGGCGAAATAAGGGAGGGGAGGGGGGAATAATTCTGAGACCGGGGGGGGAGCAGCAGGGAGACTAGGAAGAGGAGAAGAAGGCATCAACTAAAGTTTAGAATTAGTTGTACATATTGACTAGCTTTGCTGTGAACTCTGTCCACTCCTCACCCTTCATTAGAGGTGACGCTGGTGAACTCTTGATCCAGGGAATTGACTGAATCTGTCCCCTCTAATTCTGTGGATGGAACCCTGAATCCCCTCCCATTCTTCCAGGCACTGTAGAACCCTTATGGGGTTATACAGTTCCTAGGAGATAATAATCTGTTCCGTTGATGCGCCATCCAAATTATGACAGTTATTCCAGACTCTTAATATTATAATTAGCAGTAAAACGTTGCTTTAAAACAATAAAAGCAACATGAATAATAATTTAGATGAGGGCCTCAGAATGACTCCGTCCCTGTCAACACGATTGGATGAGGATTTAAACTTGGTCAATCAGAAGCGACACGAGAGGCAGCGTGGGAGGCGCCTGAGCTGAGGGTGTTCTAGGCCTCTCCTGCGCCATACGCACTGTCACTTGAGGGCCATCGTTCGCTTCTTTCTTATTAATACATACCATTCCCTTTCGACAACTATGAAAGTTTCTTTTTGAAGGTTAATCTGTTATTCAGCATTAATATTCAATATTTATTCAAAATTAAATCTTACAAAAAGCTTTCATGACTGCGTAATTAATATGGTGTTAGAGCTCATGATGCACCTTCAGTTTCAGTTAACATGTTGCTTACCAAAAGTGACGAGTTGTATGCTGCAGGGGTCGAGGCACCTGGCTGCACCAGCACCTCAGCCAGGCCAGTGTGTAAAAACACACCAACACTACAAGCATAACTAGACGTACTGGGTCGCTGCGTGATCCAAGAAAGGTTTTTCCCATTTTTCATAGCCGAGCCTTCTTCACCTCAGTGTACACGATAGAAATAGAAGAGTGTGGCATAAGTTTCTAATACAGCTAAATATCAGCGTTGATGATTTGAAGCGAAGCAGAAGTAACTTTTCGTAAGTTATCACATTTTTAAACCTGGAGTTTACCTGGAGAGGTTCCGAGGTTAACCCCCCGGGGCCCCCGGTCCACGACCAGCCTAATGCTTCAATTTCTTTAATAAAAACTGCACATTACAAACTACTAATAATAATAATTGGTGGTTTTATAATTCTTGAGCTCTTGTTTTTCCCAAGAAATTCACAATCGCTTGAACACAAGTCATAAATGCAACAACAATAAATAAAGAAGTAATACAAAAAGTTTATATTCAAGAGTGACAGAATGAATCATCAAGATTATAAACTCTAGATGATATATGCTCTTTCAACCAAGACTTGACAGCATGACCGATTCCTGGCTCTTGACAGACCCTGGCAACCTGGTGAACAATCTAGGACCTACATAAAAAAAGACTCTTATTGCGAATGTTTTGTTGCCAGCAGCACGAGGCTCAGTCAGTCTGAAAGTGTCCTGGGACCACCCACAGAAACATTCCGAGCCTGATGTAAAAGGAAAAAGCATATCAACAATATACTTGGGTTCATTAAACATAATATCTTTAAATGTCTTTAAACAGAGTTAAATTAAAATATTTGCCTCTATAGGAAACCGTGCAGCTCATTTTGAATACGGACTATTGGAAACTCCAGTTGGAAACAAAAGTAACAGTCTATTTTGGACGGTTCAGTACAGAATAAGTCTTTTCATCAGGTAGTTGGGCAAATCACAAACAATTGAAAAAAAACATTTCTAGAGGAAAAACACATGGATAAGGACCAGATACTCTGCTTATCTAGATATTTTCTAACTAATAGAAATTACGAATATGAGAATTAAAGATTTAACAATTTATTTTTGATGTGTCCAGCAAATGACAATGAAGAATCCAATGAGACATCCAGATGCTTTACTGATCCCACAGGCGACAAATTGACAGTACCAAAATTAAAGACACTAAACAGATAGAGAGTTAGCCTTAAAAATTAGAAACCCAGCAAAATAAGCCACATTGACTGGCTTTATTGGTTATCCCTGCGATATTATTCTTCCAGGAAAATGATTTGAATAAAGTAAGTTTATTCAGGTACAAGTACACTTAAATAGAGTTACATAAACTATCATACATAGCAGCATATGTGTAGAGTACCCAAGATAACCCAAAAAGTCAGACAAAGTGACATATTTCCATTGAGGTCTTATCCGTGGCTCAGTCGGCAACGTGACTCAGTGGAAATAAGTCACTTTGTAGGACTTTCTTGGGTTATCCTGGGTAATCTACACATATACTGCTATGTATGAAAATTTATGTAACTGTATTTATGTGTACCCATACCTGATAAAACTTACTAACGTACTAACGCACTCGCCTCACGTAGTGAGTGTCCGATTTTCACTCCCCGGCAGGGGTTTGGAAATGATGGGCATGGTTTCTGACACCTACTGCCTCTGTTCACCTAGCAGTAAGTAGGTAACTTTGGTGTTAGTCATTTTTTTGGGGAGTCGCATCCTGGGGGACAAGATCTCAGTAGTAGTACCAGTTCCTAGTAACCAGTTACCAGTAACCATTTGTCCCAGTAGATGACTCACTACCAACCTCTGTGTGAAATCATTGACTGTTATTCATATTGCTGCTGACCATTAGCAGGATTTCAAACACCCCTCACCCTGTAGGCACTTGTGGGTCAGTCGAAGATAGGGAGCAGAGAGAGGCAGGTCGGCTGTTGGCGCTTCCCATACTTCCCGTTTTATGTATTATACGTACTACCAGCCTACGTGAGTATTTTTACCCCATCCACGTTATCGAAACCCACATGACAAAGAGTGAGTGAGTTTATTTAGCCTCAGTTACACATATGTACAATTATCATACATACAAATACAAATAATTTATTTATTTTCTGCAGTATACAATACAAGTAACGTAGTTTACATATAATAAAATATTTCTACGGAGAAAAGAAAGCCACGAGCATGCAGTGCATATCGGGCACATTAATCCTAATCTTTACGAACTACTTTAGAACCAAACGCGGGTTATTAACTAGCAGTTTTTAAATGTACATAAAAGAAAGGTAGCTAAGTGAACAATAGTACAATTTTAAGTATGCTTTCAAACTTCAAACAAATCCATTGATCTTCAGTTATGTGGGATTTCTTAAGCAGTTTCAAACTGATTTGATGTCTTCATTATATGGTATGATTGAAAGAGATGGTGAAGATATATAGTAACACTGTAACATATGTGTAAATTAAGTAGGATAACCCAGAAAAGTCAGACAAAGCGACTTATTACCATTGGAGTCCTAGAAGGCTAATCCTCCGGGTTAAAAAAAAAAATTCTTAATGGAAATAAGTCATTTTGTTTGACTTTTTTGGGTTATCCTAGGTAATCTACGCATGCACTGGCGGAGGCGGAGGCGGCGGCAGCGGCAGCAACGGTATCCTACCAGCTCTTCTTTCTCAAAAAAACATAGCTCATCAAAACTTGTGATGGCCTAAGTGAAAGTCCAACTACATGAACCCACGTAGACCACAACATGACCCAAGAATACTAAGAATGTAACCCAAATCTTGACAAAATTAGAAGATCTAAGGAAGACAGCCCTGCTAACCCAAACACTGCCTCCGCTGCCAGACAACCACTTAACCCAAGCTCCGAGAAAACAAGCCTTCTCCTCCATTGCTACACAGTATCTACTTCAGTGTACTATGAAAGGGTAACGCAGAAGAAACAACACCAGTAAAAAAGAAAAACAGCAAGGACCCTAGAACTCAACTTGTCTACCCAGCAGGACGCCGGTGTATCTCAACCCCCCTCACCACCGCCCCCCAGGGAACAACAACAAAAAACAACAAACATGGCTGACTCCCCATCCAACTCCACTCCCTTCAAAGGATTCATCCATGATAACTCAGGTATGATTATTCCGACAAAATCAAGGACTACATCGTTGCTCTAGAAAATGAAATTTAAAGATATCAAAGCAACACTCGAGCGACGAGAATCCAAGATAACCAACCTCGAGAATAAGATCCAAACCTTGAAGAGAAGATTACATCGGGAAGTGTTGACACAGAAAATACTCTAAAAGCAGCTTAGGCAGTCACACTGAGCAAATAACAACAATAAATATGAAGGTTGAAGAAGCAATCCCAAAGGGCTGGAATCAGAACATGCACACTCGACTAAATGAATACCTTGATTTCCAAGACGACCAAAACTGAACAAGATAAGTTGTCTGATGCAGTTATAATAAACCAAATCCACACAAATTTCCCAGTGACATAACACAAGCTCAGTGCAAAGAAACTGCTATCAGGGTAATACAGAACCACGTACAAGTCATCGTGCAAAACAATGAAATCAAAGAAACACGTTTGCTAGGAAAACCAGGAAGTAAACACAGTATAATGACCGACTTCATTCATACGATAAAAGAAGGACCTAATTAAATCAGCAATTACAATGAAAAATGGAGTTGTACATAAATGAGTGTCTAACAAAAAAACGTCAAAAACTTCTGTTCAGGCTGAGAAAACTTAAACAGGAAAACAAAATACATCAGTGTTTCACGCGAGATGGGAAAATACTAGTAAGGAAAACATCAATAGGACAAAAAATATACCATCTCAAACGAACATGATTTTTCTACCTTCCTTAGAAAAGCTGACATTTCTGTAAAAAAGATTAGATAAGTGCCCTTAATACATATATACGTGTGGTGCATATAGTGTACCTCACTATTATATTGTAAAATTATTTTTTTATTATTTTTTCATCACAAACTAATGCCAACTACCTCCAATACTCTATACTTTTTTCTTACTGCTATTAATGCTCATAATTTTAAATTACAAGTCCAAATCTTACCCAAATTAATAATATTCATTATTCTTACCCGTCCATTTAATTTTGTTTATCACTACTGTTTTTTTAGTCACTTTTCATTGTGTATGCAATTAGTATATATTCCCAAATTTCTTTTTTGCAAGTACCAAAACTATCTTTTGCTAGCTAGTACCAACTACCTCATTTTTTTACTTTTATTGTGCAATAAACGCTCAATTTATTTAATATTGCCAAATCAGATCTTACTCCTAAACCAATATTATTTCATTAGTGACCATCTGTCATTTAACTTTGTTTATCATTACTTAATTTTAGTCCCTTTATATTTTCTCCTTTATTTTAGCTTTATATAACTACCCCATTTATATATTCACAATTGTTAAAAAAATCAAGGTGCTATTCTCAGGTGCTAAAGTAAAAAGTTCACAATTTTGCCATTATATTCCAAAGCTCATTTAATTGATTACCACTTATTGTTCACCACAACTTATATTTAGTCCCTTTTATATTATAAATTTTTTACTATAATTCTAACTTTAAAGAATTACCTTTATAGTACTACCTACTATCATATTCCCAAGCTCCATTATTTGATCATCACTTTATTTGGTATTAGTCCCCTTTTTTATTGTCTCCTTTATTTTAGCTTAAAAAAAAAAAAAACTACCTTAGCTCATTATTTTACATTTGTTAAATAAATTCAGGTGCTTTTTTTAGCTTAAGACTAATTTTCTTTGTTTTATACTTTAAATTTTAACTATAGATTCACTACAAATCTTATGATTACCCAAACATTTATTTCCCGAATACCAACCTCTTATTTAATGACTTAATGAATCAAACAGTTACTGTAATTACTACACTGCAGAACAAATCAAAGGCACTTCTCAGTGCCAACAACAACATAACTATCTTTAACTACAATATCAGATCTTTAAGCAAGCATTACGATGACCTCAAGCATTACTAAATTCCTTACATGCCCAAAATGTCCATCATTACACTAACTGAAACCTGGCTAAAGCCTGATAGTACAGATGTCTAATGCCATTCCTGGTTACACAGCCATACACAACTGTAGGCCAGACCAACAAGGGGGGGGCACAGCCATATACTACTCAGACCAACTAGAATGTATCACTAATACTTGCACAAAGGGGTGAAAATGGGGAATATATAATAGCCAAATTCAAATCCAAATACCTACAAAAACCTCTCACATTGATAAACCCTCTACAGAGTTCCACAGTCAAACATTAGCCAATTAGTCAAAACCTAGGAAGTATGATAACTGATGACGCATGAACAAAGATCACTTACTACTCTCAGGTGACTTCAATATAATCTCCTGCAAGACCAGGACCCACACTTTTCTGAATTCACAAACACAATGAGTAACTGTATGTTTTCACCAACAGTAACAAAACCCACAAGAGTTTACAGAGACTAGTGTTCCCCTACTTGACCACATCTGGACCAACCCATTTTCCCCCTTTTAAAAACAGGCCCTAATTACAGATAATACCACAGACCACTACCCTACTTCCCATAACAACTTTGGTAAATTACCCCAAGACACTACTAAAGTCACCTTCAGACTTCACAATGAGGCAGCCATTAATAACTTCACAACAGCAGTAGCAAACATTGACTGGCACACAGAGCTAGAAATCTATACAGATATTGACGAATGTATTAATAATTTCCTAAAAAAGGGCCCAATACCTCTATAACAAGCACTGCCCTAAAAAAACTAAAAAAGATGACAGCTAAGAGACTGAACAGTCCCTGGCTAACACCCAGCATCCAAATCCAAAAAACCAAAACACCAATATGAAAAACAGTACAGAATGGGTCACATAACCAGAGACCAAACAAAACGTTACTCGTCAATCCTAACCAGCCTGATAAGAAGGGCAAAAAAATTGTATTATGAGAACAGATTATCCAACTTACGAGGGGATATAAAAAAAGACCTGGAAAAAACCCCATCAGAAATTCTGGGAACAAAAAAGATATCACGAAATAGCAAAATTTAGATGAACCCCAACTCCCACCAACAGAAACAGCAAACAGACTCAATGATTTCTTCTCCACTATAGGACAAAACCTTGCCAAAAAAATCCCAAGCTCAGATACCCCACCAAATGACTACCTCACCGGGAACTACCCGAACACACTGTTTCCTAGCTCCGACTAACCCATACGAAGTCTCCCCTTTATCAACGCACTAAAAAACAAGGCAGGGAAAATTTAAATACCTTACCACCCTTTATATACAAAAAAGGGGTCACAAGTTCTATCACCAATCATTGCAACCTCTTTAACAAATCCATAGATCCTCCACCTTCCCTACAGTACTCAAAATAGCAAGGGTCACCCCGATCCACAAAGGAGGAGACCAAAAAAGAGTTGAATAACTGTAGGCCAATATCCAATTTACAACCCTCTCTCAAAAATCTTCGAAAATTAATTCATAAACGAATCTACTCCCTACCTTATCTCCCAAAACATACTCAACCCCTGCCAATTTGGATTCAGGCCTAATAAAAATACTAATGATGCTATTATACACATGCTAGAACATATATACACTGCAATAGAGAAAAAAGAAGTCCACTGGGGATCTTCATTGGGCTTAAGTAAAGCTTTTGATACAGTTGACCTGACTTGCTCCACGTAAAATGTCACACTATGGGTATAAGAGGGCACTCCCTCAACTACCCCAAGTCATACCTCAGCAACAGAACCAATATGTGTACGCAAATGGGGCAAACTTTCTGCACAACCAATTACGTTGGTGTCCCACAGGAAGTGTCCTTGGCCCTCTTCTCTTTCTCCTATACATAAATGACCTACCAAATGCTTCGCAATTACTCAACCCACACTTTTTGCAGATGACACTACATACGTCCTTCTCCCACCCGAGCCCAGTCACGCTAGCCAATATGGTAAATACCCAATTACAGGAAATATCTACCTGGATGAGGACTAACAAACTTACACTAAACATTGACAAAACCTACTTCATTCATTTGGGGTAACAGAGCTACAGTTTCCCTCTTAACATAATAAATAAACGGATCACCTATCACAAAGAAAAGAGGGAAAATTCTTAGAATCTCCCTTTGATAATAACTAAATTTTCATACACATATACAACAAATTTTAAAAAAATTTTCCCAAGAGTGGCATACATAAAAGATACGGTACTATGCTCCAAGCGCCCTCCGGCCCTTATCCTCTTATTTACCCCTATCTCACCAGGGAAATTTGGCAGGGCTCAACAACAAGTAACCATCCAACCACAATTACCCAACAAAAGGGTGCAGTTAGAATAACAAATTCTCCTCAGGCAGCAACCCCCACCAAAATTAAACACTAAACCAAAACCATACAAAACACCATACTTATTATGCACCTATTACTAATGAACACTAATTGATATTAACCCTCCCCCCCAAACATCCCTTTCCAACCCAAAAGAACACATGACCATAACACAAGGCACAGATCATCTTTGATGTTCCTCGTTCCTCTCACACTAGCAAAAAATCAATGACATAAAAGGCCTAAAATCTGGAATTTATTACCTGTAAATATAAAAGAAACACTACCTGTTTTTAAATTTAAGTCCTTTAAAAAATCATTACTCACCCAAAACCAAATAAATACGAAAAACTGAACCTTTTAAAAATTTTATATCTAAATGTTTTTCACAATTAACAAATAAATGTTAAACCTAAAACCCAATCTAACTTTTATTTTTTAAAAAACACTACCCAACAGAAAACTTTAAACACGAATGTACAACAATGCAAGCAACCATACACCGCTTTGAATACTCACTTTTGCTTTATGTAATTTTTACAAATTTAAAGTTTTATCACGATTTCATCATTGCTTAGTTTTTTTTTAAGTTAATTTTAAGCCACCCAAAAACTAAGATAGTAAAGGGCTTTTGGGAGCTGCTCTTATCTTATTTTTTTTTTTACCTCTGTAGGTGCCAAATTGTTTAAAAATAAATAAATAAATAAATAAAAAATAAATAAAAAAAAACTACGTTAATCAAAATGTACAAAATCACTATACATTTTCACTCTTAAAAAAGTTTT
>NW_026474931.1:0-11009 GCF_026875155.1 Cherax quadricarinatus
CTTTTTTTTTTTAAAATGCAACATTAACACCCCCCTTCAGAGTGAGGCATTTTCCCATCTCCGGACTAAAGTCCGGCTCCCGGTTTCCTAAACCCCCTTCAAAAAATGTTTTTGCTCACACTCCAACAGCACGTCAGTATTTAAAAACCTTTTGTCTCCATTACTCCTATCAAACAGCTCTGTACCTGTGGAAGTAAAAACCCCCCCACAAAAAAACCTCCTTTCCCCCCCTCTCTCCAACCCTTTCCTAGGCCCCCCCTACCCCCCCTTTCCCTTCACACGACTGATCACTCTTAAAAGTCATTCTGTTTCGCTCCTTTCTCTTACATGTCCGAACCACCTCAAAACCCTTCCTCAGCCCTTTGGGACAATTTTGGAATCCGCACCCCCTCCTAACTCCAAATCGAATTCTCTGCTTATATTAACCACCTTGCCCCGACATGACTCTAAAGCTCCACCCTTTTCCCTCCTGCAACATTCATCCCCCCATGTTACACCCTATAAGAGATTGGTAAAACTATACTCTCATACATTCCCCCCTTTGCCTCCAAGGACAAAGTTCTTTGCTCCAGACTCTAAGTGCACCATCACTCTTTTTCCCTCATAATTTCTTGATTCACCTATTTTTTCATAGACCCATCCGTGCAGTCCCTCCCAATTATCTAAATACATTTCACCTTCATACTCTCTCCCCCCAATTGATATTCAATCTTTCCCCCTAATTTTTTGTTTCTCAAAAACCTTATTTTTCCCGTATTCCCCTTTTAAATTTTCTTCTTTTGCACACCCTCCCAAAATTACCCACCAATCTCTGCAACTTCTTTAAAATTCCCCCAAGGCACAGTGTCTAGAAAAGAAAAAACTGGAAAACTCCCATTTGTGTGTGATTTTTTTACTTTTACTCACCCCTCTTGTCAAGCCCCTCGCATTTATTTCTTTTACCCCCCATCTATAAATATTTTAAAAACAACCACGGTGAATCCAACCCTTGTCTAAGGCCCTCTTTTCTGGGAAAAAATTTTCCCTTTTCCTCCTACTCTAACTGAGCCTCCTACCTGTAAAAACTCTTCATGCTTTCGTAACCCACCTCCTAACCCTACACTTGCAAATCTGCCACATTGCCCCCCTTCCACCCCGTCATCGCCTTTTCAAATCATTTTAAATTCCCAAAGCCTCTTGCCATTCAATACTGTTCACTTATTTGTTTCACTGTAAAAACCCGGTCCACCCCCCCTACCTTTCCTAAAGCCCCCTTGTTCATCTGCATCCCATTCTCCGTCTTACTCTTAAATTTTCTCAAAAATAATCTACCATAACTTTTAGGTTTATCAGCGTTTCCCCCTATAATTTTTGACTCTCTTTTTTCCCCTTGCCTTTAACAAAGGAACCATGCATGCTCTCTGCCAATCACTAGGTACCTTACCCTCTTCCATACATTTATTAAACAATTGCACAACCATTCCAAAACTTATCCCCACCTGCTTTTACTTTTCATCTTTATCCCTTCAATCCCGGCTATATTGCCTTACCCAACCTTTTCATTTTTACCTAATGTCACGATCTTCCCTACACTCACAACTGGCTTCCTCACTCCTTCATGATGTTATTCCTACCTTGCCCTATACTCGAAATCACAGCATTCCCTATCTTCATATCAACGTTTTAAAAACAATTCCTCTAAATATTCCCTCCCACTCTTCCAATACCTCTAACTTCCATTTAATAACTTCCTCTCCTATTTTTAAATGACAATCCATTTGTTCTCTAGGCTTTCTTAACTTGTTAATCCTCACTCCAAAAACTTTTTCTTATTTTCAACAAAAAATTAGTTGATAACATCTCACCCCCTTCTCTCATTTGCTCTCTTTTTACATTGCTCACCACTCTCTTAACTCTCTCTTATTCTCCATTACTCTTCCCTCTTGCATCACTTCTACTTTGTAAAAACTTCTCATATGCTAACTTTTTCTCCCTTACTACTCTCTTCTCATTTCAACATTCCACCAATCGCTCTCTTCCCTCCCGCCCCACTTTACTGTAACCACAATAACTTCTGCTGAAACTCTACACACTACATTTTAAACCTACCCCATACCTCTTCGACCCCATTGCCTATGCTCGCATTAACCCATATATCCTCCAATAGCTGTTTTATCTTTACCTAACTGCCTCCTCTTTTAGTTTATAAACTTCTCCTCTCTCTTCCCTGATGCTTCTATTCTCCGTGTATCCCATATACCTTTTACATCAGTGTTAGCTACAACTAGAAAGTTGATCTGATATATCTGTGGCCCCTCTATAAACTTGTACATCCTGAAGTCTAACTCAACAGTCTTTTAATCTACCAATACATAATCCAACAAACTACGTCATTTTCGCCATACATTTATTTGTATACGTATTTTTCCTTTTTTCTTTAAATATGTATTACCTATAACTAACCCTTTAATACAAAGTTCAATCAAAGGGCTCCCTTTCTTTTACATTGGCACCCCAAACTCTACACTACACCCCTCTCTCATAAAGTTTCTCCTAGTTTTTGATTCAGGTTCCCCTACCACAATTACTCTCTCACTTGTTTCAAAGGTCCTATACATTCACTTTACATCTCCCAAAATCCTCTCTCTCTCCTCTGCCATTCCTCTCTTCATCCAGGTGCAATACACGCTTATTTGGACCCACTTCTCGCATCAAACCTTTACTTTAATCCACAATATTATTGAATTACACATTCATATTCTCTTTTCTCCTTCCATAACTGAATCTTTTAACATTTTCTGCTAACCCTTCCTTTGCTCTAACTCTCTCAGATACTCCAGATGTAATCCCATTTATTTTACCCCTAATGAAACTCTCATACCCCCTTCAGCTTTGTTTCGCTTAGGGCCAGGACATTCCAAACTTCTTTTTCATCATATCATCAGCAATCATTCTGTTTCTTGTCATCCGCACTACATCACTCACATTTAAGCTCCCAGTTTTATAATGTTTTTCTTCTTCTCTTTTTTAGTAAGTGTTTACAGGAGAAGGGGTTACTAGCCCATGCTCCCGGCTTTTTAGTAGCCTCATTCGTCTCGCATGGCTTACGGGCGGAATGATTCTTTTCCACCTTCCCCATGGACAATAGTAGAAATAAAGAAGAACAAGAGCTATTTAGAAAAAGGAAAAGAAAACCTTGATGTATGTTATATTTATATGCATGTGCGTGTCTGTGAAGTGTGAACAAAGTGTAAGTAGGAGAGTAGCAAGATATCCCTGTTATCATAGCGTGTTTATGAGACAGAAAATGAAAACCAGCAATCCTTTACATAATGCAAAACAGTTACAGGTTTCGTTTCAACAGATCATCTGGCAGGACGGTAGTACTTCCCTGGGTGGTTGCTGGTCTACCAACCTACTATAAATATATATATATATTTATATTTATTTATTATATATAATTATATATATATATATATATATATAATATATATTTATATATATATATATATATATAATAATAATATGTGTGTAGAGTGTGTGTGTGTGTGTGATTGTCACCGTGGTTGTTAATTATATTTATTGATGGGGTGGTAAGAGAAGTAAATGCGAGGGTCTTGGCAAAGGAGGCGTGGACGTTAAAAGATAAGAATGACACATAACAGTGGGAGTTGTCATCGTTGCTCTTTGATGATGACATGTGTGCTCTTGGGAGATTCTGAAAAGAAGTTGAAGAGGTTGGTGGTATTTGAATTCTGGTAGGGTATGCATAGAGAAAATTAAAAGTGAATGCAGGAAAGAGTAAGGTTATGAGGATAACAAAAAGATTAGGTGATGAAAGATTGGATATCAGATTCGAGGGAGGAGAGTATGGAGGAGGTGAATGTATTCAGATATTTGGGAGCTGGACGTGTCAGCGGATGGGTCTATGAAGGATGAGATGGATCATAGAATGATTGAGGGGATAAAGTGTGAGTTGGTGCACTTAGGGAGTTGTGGAGACAAAGAACTTTGTCCTTGAGGCTAAAGTTGGAATGTATGAGGAGTTATCGTTCTTACAACACTCTTATATGGGTGTGAAGCATGGGTTGATGATGTTGCAGTGAGGAGAAGGTGGGAGACAGTGGAGATGTCATGTTCTGAGGGCAATGTGTGGTGTGAATATAATTCAGAGTTTCGTAAGTTTGGAAGTTAGGAGAGGTCGGGATTACCAAACTGTTGTCCAGAGGGCTGAGGAAGGAGTTGTTGAGGTGGGGTCTAGGACATTGTAGAGAGAGATTGCGAGCGAACAGGAATGCTTCAAGTGTGTATCTGTCTGTAGTTGAGGAAGGCGGGGCGGTAGGGGTCGGCCTAGGAAAGGTTGGAGGTGAGGGGTAAAGGAGTTTGTGTGCGAGGGGCTTGACTTCCAGCAGGCATGGCGTGAGCGTGTTTGATAGGAGTGAATGGAGGACAAATGAGTTGTTAATATTGACGTGCTGTTGGAGTGTGAGCAAAGTAACATTTATGAAGGGGTTCAGGGGGAAACCGGAAGGGAACGGACTTGAGTCCTTGTGATGCGGGAAGTAAGTGCCTGCACTCTGAAGGAGGGGTGTAATGTTGCAGTTGTAAAAATGTAGTGTAAAGCTCCCTTCTGACAAGGACAGTGATGGAGTGAATGATGGTGAAAGTTTTTCTTTTTTGGGCCACCGCCTTGGTGGGAATCGGCCAGTGTATAATAATTATAATTATAATTATTATATATGTATAGTATTATATATATGTATATATATATATATTATATATATTATATATATATATATATATTATATAGTATATATGTATATATATATTATATATATATATTTATATATATATATATATATATATATTTATATTAGCGGGGAGATATAAGCAACGAGAGTGTCCCTGAGTTAATGTGATATGAGGAGAGGCTAAAGGAATGAACCTGGTGAATCAGATGAAATCCTTACAAGGGCAGACATACAGCAGCATACAAGTACTCTGGTAAATCGTTGGTTATGAATAAGGTATAGACTGATGGGAGAGGCAATGAAAACTGATAAGCAAGGGGTGAGAGTTTTGTCATGAAAGTACTTCTTCAGGGGTGGTCAGAGAGGAAATGACTTTCACGAATTTGTCTTGGAGGTAGACCCATATATTGTTTAAGACAGGAAACACTAGAAGCTTGTGTTAGGGAATTTTGCGAAAGGCAAGTTAACAAACTAGACCAGGAAATGAGACCCACCTGAAACTACATAAATGGAAGTATATGTAGTTAATTGCAGTACTTACCATCACCTGTGACTCGGCAATGAAATACTGTTGTTATTAGAGCGTTGCTATTCTCCTGTAACCGTCACAGCAACACTCATTACCAAGAATACTCAAGAAATGCATAAGTCGAATACCGGTTTCCAGTTTCTTTATAGCACAGGTAATAATGCCAGTTGCAAAATGTTGATTGACGGGACAGGACGCAATAGTTTGTTTTGTTTTCCATTGGTTTTACATGAATGTATTATAGAACCGAGAGTAATACATTACATCAATGCAAGCAATTTTCTAGTATTTCTTATAGCATGCAGTAATAGTGGTTCTCATGATTAAATGAGTTGCCAAACCTAAGTTCATGCAGAATATAATATAGCTAAAATAGCACTACATAATGTCAATCGCTGCTGGGAACCAAAAAATATTTTTGTTTGTATTGTTTTGATAATAACTGCGCAACCCTTCATTAATGGAAAGTAATTAGAATCTTATTACTAAGTAAATCTTATTTTGCTGGAAAATATTCACAAAACTGTAATTATTTGTGAAATAAATGATCTGGTGTCAGACATTCTGTGTCAAGGACAATGATACACTTCATCAACAAAGCCTTGAGTGATCCTAACATTGTCAGGTTTGGGTAACATACTATCAGCTGTTCAAAGTGTCAGCATTAAGGTTCCCTCCCCCTCTCGTCTTTCTCTTTCAACAGAGAATGAGGATTACTCAGCACTGGAAGAATATCGACTGATATCTTGTCCTAGAAGATCAAAGAAGACCACCGTTGTAAAACTTCTCCATCAGGTGCCTGCTATGAACCTAACTACGGGACTGGACACCAATCAAGATTCTGCAGGCCACACGACTAAACGCCAACAAACAACGACTCGCTATCTCCAACTAATGACAGGTTTTATTCCTACAAAAATTTAAGTATAGGATATTATTTGCTCACATGCAGAACCGGCGGGATTCCAATCAACTGTCAATGAACTCTTCAAGACTCAGTAAAATGCCTAGTTTTTAACCTTCCTGATTCTCCACCTTCAGCTGGTGTACTCGAGATTACTCCAAAAATCATCATCCCATTGCACCCTATATAGACAAAACCGAATTTTTTTTTCAGAAATGACAACTGCACTTGTTCAGAATCAACCATGAATAAGGGATCCTACAAATTCTTACCAATGATGACATGTACCAACGACTCCATTCATGTGCTGACTAATCACATCCTTCATCTCAAGTCTACCAATCCACTGAAGATACATAACGATCCAAGGGAAGAGGAATAAAATGAACAAATGGAAAGTAAGGAAAAAGAAGCAGATACTTGAGAAGATATAGCTTATACATACTGAACGGCCAAGTGGAATGTATTGGAAGAAAGTGATCTCTCGACTTAGTCAAGAATCGTCAGTTTACCACGTTTCCTGAAACTTTATTTTTTGCCCACTTCAAGACGCAATTTTGTTACCTGGAACCCTAAAAAAAAAAAAATAAAAAAGAAGACCCCAGTAACAAGATTAAAATTTGTCCATCTCTCTAAATATCATTAGGAGACTCAAAAATGGCTACTGCCCTATTGACAAACAGAACACTAAATCAAACGTGTTCTCTGATCTTGAAGCTTCATTTTTCCAGTGTTCACCACTGATGCCTCTTCTACATTCTCAAGGTACAACACAAGAATTATCAGTCAGTATGCACAACAAGTCTCCCCCTGTTTTAATTTACGCAGTCTAAATTGCCTTACAATGCTCTGCGGCTGGATTTAGCCCAGATGTTTTGTCTTACATCTCGAGACAATCCTCTCCAGAGTGTTGTTCATCTGTCACCCGTCGTAGGTCTTACCCTGTGAGCAGTGTAGTTCAGCTCAGGAAGAAATATCGACTTCTGATTATTGTAACTTTGTTAATTGTTTAATCTTAGTCTTTAACTTCTTTTTTTTTTAGTATTAATGTTATATACGTATATTGTTCATTTTAATTTTGGTATTAGAATAATAAATATATATTATTTTATTTTCTCAATTTTTTCCATCAAAGTTTAAAAGACAAACATTAATTGTATTACTTAGATGTGTCAGCTAATTAGTTTAAAATGGGGTCAGGGTAACTCAATGTCTGAAATATAATTTTTTGGAATTTCATTTTCCAGTGTTTAAATGACGAATGTTTTGTAAAAAGATTTGTAAAAACTTTAAATTATTCATTCATTATGAGTTTTCGATAATTTAGTTTCCTGTTAATATAAATGGAAATTATTCTATTATATTTTTAGAATCGATTTTTTATCCCTATTAAATTACTCTAAATATATAACTATTGATTCTGAAATTAATGGTATTCTTTTTTTTTCATTTTGTAAGCCTCACGGAGTGTGCCATTAGACATGCAGTAATGAACATGGGCATCTCAGAAGAGAAACTGTTATTTTTATTTAACTTCCCAGGGTTACATAATGCCTTTTGCCACCAGTTTGTAATTTCAATAATAAAAATAATACTCGGAAAAAGTGTACGGTATTGTTTCGGTCTTTATCGGTACCGGGCCGAAAAATTAGGTAACGGTATCATTATTGGCAAACATTTTGATGTTTCACCCATCACTGGCAAATTTGCCAACATTAAGATAAACTTAATGGGTAATTTCTTGGGCATTGTACTAGAGGAAGACTCAATATATTTAAAGTTAGTAAAAGGCACCAAAATTTGCACCTCCACCTCCCCTTTATGCACTTATATATTTAAAGATTCACTACACCACCTCGTCTAAACTGGGAATTGTGTCATTTGAAGATATGCTACAAAGGGGTTTGGAAGTAATGGAAGCCATTCCATGAGGCTGGAAATTTGTTCAGCCAAATTTGTCGTGTGTTCCGGCACTTGGGCATGTATTCTACAATTTTCAAGGCCGTACAATGGCACTGAAAGTTTGAAGTTGAAAATGAATAGAGTTCTATTGTTATGAGCTACAAAACGAAAAGTTGAGAGGGGAAAAAAAAAAAATTCTGAAATTGCTTAAGATGATTCATTTTGATCGTTTTTCGTCCATGATGTTTATTTTTTGTCTTAATATTTCCCTTTCGTTTTTTTTTGGAATTCATATTTGTTGTTCTTCCTTTAAATAAAAACCTTGATGTTAAATAGGTTGGTGTGTCTGGTGAGAGATGTTTTACAGGAAAGATGGAAACTTTAGCGCTGACTATTATGTCCTTACGATTTTTAAAAGTATTTTGATTCGCAATGTTTTACTTTGTTATGATTCCTAGGTTGTTCAGCTAAAGTATGTTTTAGTAGGCCTACCAAGCTCAGCCCACACCATGCTTAATCTGTCTCCACTCGGCAGCCGAATGCGTTATCAAGTCAACAAGGTTTACTCTGTCACACTATCCTGGGCTTGGACCTCAAGCCTGGGGAAATTAAAACACACTGCCTGTTTTCAAGACCCCAATTAAAATAACGTTGCCTCTAAAGCATCATTATTGATTCCCGGCATGCACGGACCGAATCCAATTGTAATAGGTTAACGGGAGGTGAGTGGATGTAAAGGGGACTTTGAGATGAGTTGGCAGGGGGAGGTGTGGGGTTTAAAGGGGGGCGAGGTTGACATAGACGTAGGGAAAAGGATAGTGAGGGGGCAGGTCCAACATAATAAAAGTATAAAAAAAAATCATTGGAACTGGAAATTGTGAAGGCTTACTCAGCCCTGTATACAACTTCAGTCTGTATTACCAAGGCTGGCTCCTCTCAGGAATAAAATTAATGATTAGAAAAGAATTAAAAACTGACAAACGTAAACACTTCATTATTTAGGAAAATATATAATATTAAAATTACTTAAATATGAAATACTTATCCTTCGTTAAAGAAAAATGAAAAATAAAAAAATATAAATGATGTCTGAAAATTCAACGCTAAATATATGCAATTAAATTAAACTTCGGTGTCTGGTGATGTTGACACAGTCTTGTAGAGATTATAGCCGTTGTTGATTGTGTGGGGGGGGGGAATCACAGGTGTTGGTGAACAACCCAACGGCCAGTTCTTCAGCAGAGTCTATTGCCTTGAATAGTCAGTCCAGATGACAGGTGAGCTACCGGTTCTTTTTAACCCCACTGCAAAGTTGAGTGGTTAGTGTCCTGTACAGTTTTTTCAGGTAGGTAGGTATTGAATGACGTCTCTGGGCTGTTTCAGCCCATCTCCTTCAATACTTCTCGTTGGTTGGCAGGTGACCCAATCTGTCATTCCAAGAGTAGTGCTGGAAGCTGTGAGTCAAGTGATTACTGTTTGGCAGGAGCCCTACACGTCACCTTTCGGGGGAGGGGGGGATAGCGGGAGCTAGACTTACCCTACCTTAACAAGCAGCCGGCAATCAAACTATCACTTTCGGGGTGGGAGAAAAAAGGGGGAAGATAGCGGGAGCTAGACTTGCCCTACCTTAACAAGTAGCCGGCAATCAAACTATTGTTACCATATACTCACTCGCTACTCCTATCTGTTGAACTTTTCCCTCACACTCCCCCATACCAAGACTTATAGTCAAAGAGTATAAGAAGAATAGGCGAGGAAAAAGTTCTAACATGTGGAAGTTGTGTAAGGCAACAAATCTTCTACTGACTGCCACGACTTAACCAGTCAGAGAAATAATTGGATGAACCATTGATATACACAATATGGAACTTAAAAGCTTGGAGAGCCAATGTCCACCTCAAGAGGCGACTGTTGGTTCCCTTAAAAGTTTCTAGGTATATCAAAGGTTTGTGATCTGTCTCTAAAATGAATTCTTTTCCCAGTAAATAAAATTTAAGCCTGGAGATACCCCCACACAAGGGCCAAACATTCCTTTTCTATGGTGGAGTATCTCGTTTCTGCAGGAAGGAGTTTCCGACTTAGGAAGCATACAGGGAAGGGAGTATCATCATGGTATTGTAGTAACACTGCACCTAAGCCAGTATTGGAGGCATAAGTTCTTAAACAAAATGTTTTATTAATATCTGGAATCTTAAGTATAGGGTCTTTCGAGAAGATATTTTTAATCTCATTAAACTTTTCCCTAGCTATGTCGGAAAGTTCAAGAGGTTCCTTCACAGACTTTTTAAGCAAGTCCGATAAGATGCATGTAAGATCAGTAAGGTTCGGGATAAACCGTGCATAAAAATTTACAGAACCAAGAAAGCTACGCATGAGCTTCTTGGTTTTGAGGAATTTAAATTCTAATAAAGCTTTGATCTTACTGGGGAGAGGCTGCAAAGAGTTATTAGAAAGTATCAGTCCAAGTATCTAATCTTGTTATACCCAAGGAAGCATTTTTTTCGGCTGGCAGTGAGGCCATGTGGAGCTAACCTACGCAAATTGATGTTAATGTTTGGATTTTGTTCGCCCACGTGGATGTCATTATGTAAATGTTATCAAAATAAACTGATACATTTGGCATATTACCCAAGACCTTTCTCATCAGTCTCACGTAGGTAGCACAGGCAGTTACCAAAACCCAAGGGCATAGTTCTATACTGCACCAGTCCTTGGTGGGGAGGAAAAGCGGTTTTACTGCTTAGAAGAAGGGGTCTAACATTACTTGATGATATGCCCGCGCAATATCAATCTCTGAAAAGAAGGAAGAGTTATAAAAATTTGTGTAGATCGCTATCTATTAAGGGCATAGGCTCAGCATCCCACCGAGTTATAGCATTAAGGCCTCTGAAGTCAATAGCAAGTCTATATGAATTATCCTCCTTCTTAACCATGACCCACAATG
>NW_026474932.1:0-11192 GCF_026875155.1 Cherax quadricarinatus
TCCTTTTTTTTTTTTTTTCCCTTCAAGGGGGGCTCCTTGGCGTGGTGAAGAGGCTCTTGGTCTGGGGAATTAGACCTGTGGGTCTTCTCCTCAGCCCGAACCAAATTACCCCCCATTCTCCCCTCCCCTATCCCATCCCCCCCTTTTCCCATTCCCCCTCCTCCTCCCCCCCCCTCCCTTTTGCCCTTCCTCTTTTTGGCCTTGGATTTCTCCCACAGGCGCGCTAGTTCCTAGGTAGGGGAAAGGACACCGGGGTCCCTCCCATTCCGAAAAAGGTTCTTGGCGGGGGCGTATTTGCCGGGGAATCTGGATCGCCTGGGATGTCCTATCCCTCTCCGGTATCCCGGAGTACCCTTGGGTGTCTTTCGGGTGACGGTGTATCTCTGGAAGCCACCTTTCGGATTCCGGGGTTGGGGCCGAAGGAGGTATGCTTTGTGGGAATCCGGCCGCCCTCTCTTTTGTCCACCGAGGTAGCTCGGCAGATGTGAGGTTGCAATCCCGGATTGCTGGTTTACTGGCATGAAGGGTAGGGTATGGCACGGTTCCATGCTGCATCTGCCTACTAGCGGTCCTGAGGTCCCTTGGGCAGGAGGGAGATTTCCGGCCCTTTCATTCCTCCTGGGAACTATTCCTCCCCGCTCCCCCCTTTTTTATTCTTTTTTTTATTTTTTTTTCTTTTCTTCTTTCTTTTTTTTCTTAAAAACAAAAGCAAAGAGAAAACCTAACCATGGAGAACCCCAATCCATGAACCCACTACTCCCGGGCCCCCTTCTTATCCCGGGCACCCCATTCTGACCCTGCCTTGTGTTTTAAAACCACTCTTCGGACACTCCTGATGCCCCTTACCTTACTGGTGCTGTTTCCCTCACCTGCTTCAGGTACCCGGGGCTTCGACTGACTCCTTCGATTTGTCTGAACCACTCTCCTTTGACCATGCTTCCGCTTCTCCCTCTACAGTACGGCAATTTTCGAATCGCCCGCCCATTTCACGCCGGACCAACTCCGGTCCTACTCCTAAACGCCAACGCAATCTCCTGATATGCTCCTTCGTTACCTTCCCATTTTACTCGGAAAAGACCGACACGTCTAGCACTCCCTCTCCACGCTCAGTTTCGGACCACACAATGGGGCTAAATTCTTTTTCTTAAGACCAACTTCTTCTTCTGCCTACCTTTCTGACCATAGTATTGGCAAAGCGCTCCTGCGTCAGTTGGTAGAGATTTTCATTTCATGCTCTCAAGAGCGGTACCCCGCATCGTCACTGTCCAGAATGCTACCCAACTCAGAATCTTTCTCTCCTTTCGAATATCGATACTACTCCTATCACTATTAAAAAAACATTTTTTCTCTAAATCGTAGGGGGTACTTTTCATTCTGCCCCATCCCATAGTCCACAGAATTTCCAGCATGGAAAGGGGGACATTTTTTGAAAAGTAACTCCGGTTTTCCCCCCAATCCTCAAAGTAACACTTAGGCCCTTCCCTTTTCCCGGGGGGGGAGACTTCCCCTTGAAATTTTGGGGCCTTTTCAACTTTGAAGCCGGAACTCCCCGCCCCCTGTAAAAGGGTCGGGGGGAAACATGGGTTACAATTTGAAAGGTTTTTTACCTACACCGAAAACAGGGGTAAAAATTTGGCGGGCTTTTGGTCCCCCACGAAAATTGAAAGATCTATGGCCAATGCCCAGTCGTGGTCCCCGACAAACCTTTCTAATACCTTGCAGTCAACCCCCATCTTCCCTTTAAATTGTAAAGAAGCTCCCCCTTTGGGGATTTCCCGCCGTTCCCAGGTCTATTAAATGAAGGGAAATTTTCCTTTTGGCCTCAAAGGGCCAAAAGGTCCCCTTTAAATGCTATGGAATTTTGCTCATCTCCGCCCCCCAAAGGGAAATTTCCGCGTTTTTTTTAATTTGGGGTTTTTTCCAAACACCCCCCCATTTCCTGGGGTCCCATTTTCTGCAGCCTCTCTGTTGTTACCCCTCCCATACCCACCCGGCCCTAACCCCTTTTGTGTCCTTGGCTCTAAACCCCCCGACTAAAACCCTCATCTTTTCCCTAATCTTCGGGGCCCTTTCCCTCACAACCCCCCAGAATCGACAAGACCTTGTTACGACACCTAAAAACCAAAATCCCCCCTACTTCTCAAAAGCCCAAAAAAAACCACTTTTGTCAAATCTTTTTTCCCCCCTTCCCTTCCCCTTTTCCCCTCCACCTCCACATTTAAAAACCTTTTCCCAAATTCTGTCCCTATTCTTTCCCTCTTAGGGCTCTATTAAAAGTTTGGGTTTCACCCTCCTCCTGAACTATCCCTTCCACCCCCCGCCCCCTCCCATTTTCCCCCCTCTTCTGCCCCTTTCCCAGGTTTCCCCCTCTTCGTCCCCCCCCCCACTCCCCTCCCATCCCTTACCCTTTTTTCCCCCCCCCCTCTATTTTGGTCAGCCCAAATTTTACTGCCCCCAAATTTTTACTCACCCCCCCCTTTTTCTATCCCCAATTTGATCCCCTTTCATCTTTGAATTCAAAAAACATTTGAAGCCATTTCAAAAAACCCTAATTGCAGAGACAAAACCCTTTTCAAGGGGAACAGATTACTTCCTTTTTCCTTTTTTCCCCTTTTCCCTCCATCATCCCAACCCCATTTTCGCACTGCCCCGTTCCTTCGCTACTTAAACCCTTTTCCCAATCCCACCCAAAAGTTACTTTTTAACCCCTTTTTTTCCAAACCCCATTTTCAGGTTTATAATTATTGTTTTCTTCGGATCCTTTTCTAAAATGGGCCCTTTTAATGAAAGTCCCCTTCTTCACACAATGAAAACCTTACTGTCAACTATTTGTCCATACCTTGCGGCATTAACGCACCCTGTATCCATTTTAAAATAAGGGGTTTCAATAGGTTTTTTATATCTCTCTCCTTCTCGGCATTTTTTTATCCCAGACTTTGCCTTTTGTTTCATCCTTACCACCCCCAAATTCTGTTACTTGGTGTTTTTAATTGCCAACCTTTTCCCTTTCGGGGGGGGTCCCCAATTTTTACTCCGTGGGCACCCAAATTGGAGGGTTTTTCTGGGCCTTCCCCCTCCTGTTTAAAATTACGGGTTTTTTCCCCCCATTTAAACCTCGTATTTCATACTTCTCTTGCATCGATCTATCAAGTTGCCTTCCCCACGCACTGGGACTTCACCGGGTCTGTTCAAACCGGGGACTTACATGACAGTGATCTTTTCCCAAATTCTTTCCCTTACTTTTCCCTATTCACCTTTTTCCCGGGAGCCCCGTTTGGCCCAATTTTTGACCCAAAAAAGGGGGATCTTTCCTCACACCTCACTGTTTTTTAGGGGGTTTCCCTTTTTTTTCCCTCCTCCATTGATGAGCTCCTAAAAACCTTTTTCCCCGCCCGTCAGTTTATCCCGCAGCTTCCTCATTCTATACCCAAACCTTTTCGGGCGGGCATTCTCAAAAGGTGCTCCCTTTGGTGGTCTCCTGCAGTGCCGTGAAAGTACTTTTAAAAACGCGCTCCCTTGGGGCAGGCCCGGGTTAAAAATAAAAAACCGTGAGAGATTTCTTTTTTTTAAAGCAGAACGTGCGATCGTTTCGCCGGTCACCGTAAAACTAAACCACTTGTTGGCGAGACAAAGTTTCCCCCAAACCCACCTCTGTTTTGGGGGGAGGTGAAAGTCGGGGAAAAAATTTGGGGAAATTGGTGGTAAATACTCTCCTGACCCGGCTCCTGTTCTACGGGTCCTGGGGGTTATTAGCAAACCCTCTCGACTTTGCCTTAAAATTTGGCACACTTTGGGTCCGTTTTTCCCCCGGGGCTCCATCTATGCCCCTGTTTTTTTCTAAAAGTCTGCCAAGAGTTAGTACCCTTGGACTTTTTTCTCTCAGAGAAAACGAAATTAATGTCCCTTTTTCCCACTTAAAGAACTAGGGGGAAAACGCCTCAGCTTGCCGAAAACCGGCAGCTGGCCCTGACGACTTTCCCAATTCGTATGTTACAAACTTTTAAATTGGGTTTCACCCTTTTTGATTCCTTTACCCCTCTTCAATTTTTTTGGGGGGAACAAGGGTTCCCCCCACTTGGAAATTTCCCCTTGTTCTCCCTTTCCGAAAACCGGGGATACGGACTTGAAAACCTCCCACTATGCCCCATCCTTTACTAGTGCAGTTTGCAAAGTGATGGAACATCTCTTTAAACCCAAACTTTTAATGGGGTTTATTTAGAGACCCCAAAAACAGTCTCCCCGCTAGTAAAAAAGGTTTTTCGTAAGGGTGTTTTTTACCATAGACCCCTTACTTTCCCTTGGATACTTTATGTTTTTTGTTTTTTGCGAAAAACCCTTTTCAGTTAATTCCCCATATTTTTTGCCCTTTTGAAAGGATTGACAAAATTTGGAGGTAAAAATTATTTTGGCCCAGCCCTTTCCTTTGGGCCTCCGGGGGAAAATCACCACCCTTTCCCTTTAAGAATTTTTTAAAATGACGACATTTCCGTTTCGAGTCAAAAATGTTTTTTCCCCCCGGATTTTCGTCCAATTTAAGGGGGCCCTCGGGGATGTTTTTTAATTTACAACACTTTTTTCCTTGCTATAAATGTTTTGGCCTTTTCTTCCCCCAATATTTGGCCCATCCCTCTATTTTTGATAAATTCGCTTTGCTTGGGCAGGCCCCTGACTGTCATCTCCTTTTTGCCCCCAGGGTTTTTTTTCCCCCTCCCAAATCTTTCGAGCCCTGTTTACGGGCCAACCCGCTTTTTTTTTTTTTAAATTTTTTTTTCCCTTTTTAATTTTTAATTTTTTTTTTTTTTTTGTATCCCCTTGGCTCCCGTATCCCGAACGTGTTACAGTCGGGTTTTCCTTGGGCTTCCTTTAAACCTTTGGGTTACCCTTTGGAAACCCCCCAAAATTACCCCCTTAAAGGCCCAAACTTGACACCCGGGTTTAAACCCCTTCTTTTAAAACCCCTTTCTCATCTTTCCTGGGAGCTGATCGTCGAACTCTGCTTCGCTAAAATTTAGCCCCCGTTTTTTGAAATTTGATTATGGGGACCAGATTTATTTCCCCCCTCTCCTGCTACTCTCTTAAACCTTTAACTCAAACCATCACCAAGGGTTACGTTTGTGCCTTGGGCTTTTTTCGCTCTTTCCCCCGTTTTAGAAACCCTATGCAGAAGCGAATGTTCCATCCGGGTTTATCGCCGTGATGCCCTTTTCCTTCGCTTTCTTTTGGGACGGGCCCCACGATCTCCACAAAACCTTCCATTTAAAAGAAAGGGGCCCCCGATTTAAATAGACATTTTTATATTCGTTCGCCCCCCCCTGTTTGCTCCCCTCCCCTTTTTTTTCGCCTACATTCACTTTGTCCCTTCCCCTTTTTACCACCTTTATATTTCATGAGCATCTCCTTTTCCCAAAACCCCCGGGGAAATTCCAGCTTTCGGGTCGGGCTTTCTCAAATAACCCTTTCTCGAAAGCTTAAATGGGCCACGGTTTGGGTTCCCGCTCTTTTTTTTCTTGATCACTTCCACTCCCCTTCTCATGCCACCCTGTGTACACAGATGGGTCTAAGCTTCGACCGGGGGCGGGGTTCGCCGCAGTGTTCCCGGCAGCATCGTGCGGGGGGATTTACCCATCTTCGGCTAGCATTTTTACTTTCTGAAATGTATGGCCCTTCTGGAGCACTTATTCGATCGCATCTATGCCTGTGTCATCATTTGTGGGGAGGGCTCAGACTCCCTTAGTTTTTACAGGGTATTCAAAAAATTTGATACATCTCAACCCCCCCAGTTCCCCTATCCAAATTTGGGTAAGCCGTAAACTCTATGAAGCATGAAAAAATATTGTTTTTTTGTTTTGGGGCCCCCGGGGCAGTCGACCCTACAGGGGAAAAAGAAAAAAAGGGAGACATGCTGCGCGGGGCAGCATACGGGCTACCAAAAAATTTCCCATTGAGGTGTTCCATTTCTGGACTATTTTTCTCAAAAGCTACCCACCTTTACGGGTCGTTGGCAACAACGTTGGTCCCCCTTTGCTTGGTTAAAAAACTTCATTCTTTTTAAAACCGAGCAAGGGTTTCTGGCCGTTTTTCTTGTCATCAGGGCCGTGGTTTGGGAGACCCCCTCTCTCCCGTCTTCGATTGGGCCCCAAAATCGTCTTTACTCACGGGTATCTCATGGGAAGGCCCCCGTACCTTTTCTGTGAACCCGTGCAATTCAGTATCGATTACCACATTCTGTTAGACGCCCTCTCTATCAACGAGCACGCAGAATTTACCTCCAACGCCCTTTCGGGTTCTTAAACCCCCCAAAATCTCCCCTTTACCTTCCCTTCTTTCGAAGGACCCCCTTTTAAAAAACCCGCCTTTTCATTGACTTCTGACAAAAAAACTGATTTACTCCCCCAAACTCTGATGATGAAACCCTTTTTCGCACTCCCCCCAGCCCTTTCTTCTCAAACCTTGGGTGCCCCCCTTTCCCCTTTCACCCTCCCTGCTTTTCCCCCTTATCCTAAAACCCAAATTTCTCAAACCAAACCCCCCTTTTTCCCCCTGTTTCCCCCCGCTTCCTTCCCCCCGTGCAGCGCTGAAAACCCTTGTGGCTTAGCGCTTTTTTGAAAATTTTAAAAAATAATAATTTGTTTAAAAGGGAATTTTGGGGCCCCATATCTTCTTCCCCCCCTGGTTTAAAAAGAATGTCCCCCCTCTTTTCCCGGCACTGTAAGACCCCCTGCAGGTTTTTGTGCTCCCCCCTGAATCAGTAATAATAATAATGGAGTGGGGTTTACAAAAAACCCACAAAGGGAAGAGACTTTTTTTGATAATTTTAATCTTGCCAGCCAGATTTAATGTGGTCCGCAAAAAACCAAAATATTGTTCCCAAGTTTTCTTTTTCCCAAATTTTTTTTTTTAAACATCACCATTTTCCCCCCGGGACAGGGGGGATACAAAAAGAAAGAAAAAATTTTCAAAACTTTGACCCTCCCCTCATACATAAATCATAGTCCCCTTTTGGAAAAGGGGCTCAGATATGGGCAGTTTAAAACGTCCCCAAATGCCAATATCCCAAAACCCCTCCCTTTTAAAATTCCGGCTTTTTACTTCTCATTTCCAGGCTTTTAAATCAGCCAAATGGTTTCCCGAAAACCCCCTTTACAAAAATTTTTACTTTCAAAAGGGGTGGAAAAACTATTTATGAATTATTTTCCCCAAGTTACGCCCTGTCAGAATTTTTGATCATGATGAGATGATCTTTTCTAATATTGTAAAAAAACTTGTAACTGCATTTAAATGATAGAATTTTTTAGGTTATCTGAAATCAAATGGAATAAAAAATTTTCCTTGAAAAAAAATTTGCTTTACTGTCTAATCAAAGAAACCCATGAAAAACAAATTTTTTACGGGTTTTGAATTGGAAATTCGAACCCCCTTTTAATGTTTTCCCCCAAGGGAAAAAAGCCTTAAAAAAAGCTTTTGCTGCGCAGATGGTAAAGAAAAAAACTTTCAAATAAAAGGGAAATTTCCAATCGGGCCCAAATTTCCCAATAAAGAAATGTGTGCATATTTTTGTAGCCATTGACACTTCTTTTTACTACTAGTAACCAACCCAGATTTTTCTCTAACCCTGGGTTTTGTTGTTTTTTTCCCATTAAAAACTCAAAAAAATTTTTTTTCTGGGTTCCCGGCCCCATGCCAGTGTTCGAAAAATTTAACAAGGAAGATTCACTGCTTGGTCATTATTCACAACCTGTTAGTTTAAAAAAACAAGATGAACTAAATTTTTTTTATTATCACACTGGCTGATTCCCACCAAGGGCAGGGGGGCCCGAAAAAGGGAAAAATTTCACCATCATTACCCAATTTAGGGCCCTTTCCAAAGGGTGCTTTACCTACAGTTTTTTTAAAATGCAACTTTTTTCCCCCCCCCTTTAGAGTTTCAGGGGATGTACTTCCCATTCCCGACCAATCCCCCCTGCCGGTTTCCCTGAACCCCCCATAAAAAGTTACTTTTTCCGCTTTCCCCAAACACGTTCCCAAATATTAAAAACCATTTGCCCCCATTCACTCCTATCAAACACGCTCACATATGCCTGCTGGAAGTCCAAGCCCCTCGCACACAAAACCTCCTCTACCCCTCCCTCCAACCTTTCCTAGGCCGACCCCCTACCCCCGCCTTCCTTCCACTGCAGACTGATACACTCTTGAAGTCACTCTGTTTCGCTCCATTCTCTCTACATGTCTGAACCACCTCAACAACCCTTCCTCAGCCCTCTGGACAACAGTTTTGGTATCCCGCACCTCCTCCTAACTTCCAAACTACGAATTCTCTGCATTATATTCACACCACACATTGCCCTCAGAACATGACATCTCCACTGCCTCCAGCTAATGTCACTAATGTGACATTTTATTGTGACAACAGTTCACTCTCTAGGAACTTTGTCAAGCCAGTAATGGCTTGACAAAGCTGGGGAAGCGAAATGCTGCCAAAATAAAATGTCACATTAGTTGCATCTGTATCTATTTACCTAATATTTTGTTGGCAATTCTACCATTATTACTATTCCTTTCCCCGATTATTTTTAGTACTTTCTCCACAACTCTGAAACTGTTGGCAACAAGTCAGAATGCAACAAACCATTTTTATCACAAAATCAGGAATCTGACCATCATCTTCCCACTGCTGTCAAGTTTGGTAAACTACTCTCACACATTTGTGAATAAGGCACACAAGACTCGTGCAGGGAGAAACGCCCACCTCCACTATACCTTACCCTCCATCTATAGCACTGTATGACCCATACAGGCTTGGTGCATAAAATGAACAATGATAATAAATTAGCTGGAAACATTTGAGCAATTTTGTTAACTTCAAAACCTACTGCTCCATTCTTCTATGCTGAGTTGGAATAATGCATCGAATTACTTAGAAATTCTCTTTTTGCAATTTTGTACATTTTTGAAAAGTCCTTGGTTCAGCAGAGCATTTCAAGCAGAGAACAGATAAACAGTGGCATGAAAGAGGCAGGTACCAGAATCCCCATGAAACTTGTGAAGCTTAATTTAGAGGCAAACAATTCAAATCAGTTGTGACCCAGTGCAGCACTTATTATAGCATAAAACTGGCAACTTGAAGTGTTATCATACCATCATTTCTTTGTGCAGACATGAATGGAAACAGATAACCAAATAAAGATAATGGCACATAAATAAAGAATACTAAAATGACTGCAAATGAAGGACCATCTTAAGGTATTACCTGAAACAATGGTCCAACGTCAACGTCAAATCCGAGGTCAGCAAACCCAGTGGCGATCACTTTAGCCCCGCGATCATGGCCATCCTGGCCCATCTTTGCAACCAGGATTCTTGGGCGGCGGCCTTCAACTTCAACAAACTCATTAATCTGCAGGAGATAATAAATTCCACCTTATTACATACTGCACTAACAAATTAAATAAATAGGTATTCTTTTATTTGAAATGTAGTGTTGTCATGCCTTTGGCAGGACAGTGATGATGAAAAGTGTTTCTTCTGTTTTGGGTCACCCTGCTTTGGTGGGACAAGATGAGATAAGATAACATTTCGTTCAGATTTTTAACCCCGGAGGGTTAGTCACCCAGGATAACCCAAGAAAGTCAGTGCGTCATTGAGGACTGTCTAACTTATTTCCATTGGAGTCCTCAATCTTGTCCCCCAGGATGCGACCCACACCAGTTGACTAACACCCAGGTACCTATTTGCTGCTAGGTGAACAGGACAACAGGTGTAAGGAAACATGTTGGAGTGCTTCCACCCGCCGGGAATCGAACCCGGGCCTTCCGTGTGTGAAGCGAGAGCTTTAGCCACCAGGCCAGAGCCCATGTGTTAATAAAGAAAAGAATATCAAATCTTTCACTGATATCTGTCTATGCCCTCTCTCTCCATCTACATTACTAATTGTTATTAACCAACAGTAATGTTAGACTGTTGTCTAACATTACTGTTGATCAACAAAAAATCTTCCCTAATGGATATGAAGAAGAGGCATTTAACTAACACTGGCTGCTTGCAGAATAAACTGCAGTCACCAGGACAATCCCATGGCAATAAAGAAATTTGGAATCCAGAAGAAGGCATACTGAGCTAAGAGGTGGGAAGGCCCTGAACTGGTGTTCTTAAGATGTTTTATTCTCAGTAGTTCATCACAACTAATACAAATACTGAAAACAATTTAATGGGTAGAGAAAAACAGTAACAATACAGTGAGATACAAGATATTTTTACCTTGGCTGTCACTGCTTCAAGCTCGTGTTGATCACCGAATTCTGTTTTGTACGCACCCGACACCAACCTGTCCGAGGCAACATGCCGACCAAATACCTGGAAATCAAAGAACTTCTCTAGATAACCACTCATCAGAAAAAGGGGGTTTCCTTTCCTTAGAGAAATCATTACAGACTATGGCCAACAGCCAAATTTTGGCATCCTTATTAAATAAATAGAGTTTTCATCCAATTTTGAAAATCTCTTAGGGTATTACAATACAGTAAATATAAGAAATGAGACTAGCATGCGGGGAGTGTTTGGAACTGCATTAAATTGCAAATAATGCTATCAAGAACAGGTCTTTTAAAGTTCTTGATCCCAAGAAATAGAAATGCCCTCCCTTTTCCTGAAAGAAAAACCCGTTTATCTTTCATTCCCTTGTGCACTGTATGACCCCCTACAAGTTGGGGGTTTCCTCATAATTATTATTAACTAGTAATGAGCTACTCTTGCAGAGTAACCAGATGTGAAGTGGAAAGCAAGATATGTAGCACTTTAGGGTTGTAATGAGAGAGAGAGAGAGGGAAAGAAAAAGAACGAGAAAAGGAAGAAAGAAACTAAGTGCATTCTATAGTTAATTAGATCCCACAAGGCATAAAAATGTGCACCAATAATACTCCTCTTTTTTCCTAGTATAGCTGTTGTCCCCGAGCTGGATGGTACTATAAACAGAAATTTATCATGCACTTTATCTTGTGCTCAGATCTTCAGAGGCTGAGAACAGACCATTAACTGCCAATATGACCCTACACTATTCATTAGAAGTATGGAACCCTTCCAACAACCTTAAAATACAAACATAAATAATTATTGATAAAACTCTGGGTTAATAAACTTCCAAACTGAACATAGAATCTCACTAGAATAGTTCTCTATCCAGAAGTTACAGAAGCTTT
>NW_026474934.1:0-11051 GCF_026875155.1 Cherax quadricarinatus
CCCCAAATTGAGGCCCAGCCCCCCCCACACTCTACTTTCCCTAACCACTCAGCCGAGACTGCTCACGTTCACACCTGAATTTTTTTTATTTTTCGTTCGTTTTCTTTTTTTTTTTTTTTTGTACGTAAAGAAGCACCTTTCAATAGTAATGTGACCAAGTTTCAATAAGATAGCTAAAAAAACAACTGAGAAAAAAGTTATTTACTAATAATCATACATACTGAACAGTATTTTCGTAATGGACTTGGAGAAGCTGTTTCGGCATTATCTACGCATAAAACAATGCTAAACGTATTTCAAATGGGCATCCAAACTGTAATTTATCCTTTCTTCCATTTTTAAAAAAAATAAAGTTTCTATGGTTTTGATATTCAGCCAAATATCTGACTTTTGCCCTCACAAAAATCAAAAACAAATTATGATATCTCAAAAAGCTGTCCATTTCGTTGTAAAAACAATCTTTCCTTTATGTTCTCTGTGAATTTCATTACATTCCTGCTATTATTAACGAAAACCACTGGCTTATATATGTGAATAACTTACTTCCGAGATAATCCGCGAAACAGCCGGACCACCGATTTTTTTTTTTATTTCGAGAAAATGGCATTTTTCTCAGCATTACGAGTATAAAATCATAGTTACCACCCCATCTTCTGGAGGCGAAAGAAGGAGAATGGAAGCCCATTCCTGACTATGGAAATATATATTTCAGAGGGAGCGCAGGAAGTATATGCCATATATTATTCATTCTGGGCATTTACCATATTTCTTTGTTATTTATATTGTTTATTATGTCATACTAGATCAATTGTGATAGATAAAATAAGCCGTAGAAGCTATAATAGCGTTATATTGAGCCATATTCCCCGGCCATCCCGAGACTGGAATTTTCCATGACGTCAGCAAAATGTTACCAGAAGGTTCCTGGTTGGCTGGAAGTCTACGTATAAGTCCCACCCACTGTTTTATGATGCCAAATCGTCAATTATTATTTATTTATTTATTTAGTAATTTAGCATACATACAGAGGTACAAATTATCTTAGAGACAACAGCGGCAGCGGCAACAGAAACCTTGGTCCTCTATTTTTACTTCTACCTGAGGTTCCCAGCAGACCAGTGATGACCTAATCAAGACCCACATAACACTAAACATGTGTGGATACCCAAATGATATAAATCAACTGCAGAAACCACCCAAAAGTTCACAAATTACCAACTAATAGGACTCGTACTACCACCTCCTACCCTGCTGCCATGAAGTGATACTCCACAACATTCACCCATCGCCTATTATTCACCCGAAGCCACAGCCAATGGACAAGAGTCAGAACAATAAAGAAGATCCAGTAACCAGCTAAGGACTCCTAACATCAAAGGTGAGAGCAGTAAAAACACGGGAAAACTTGTGGTACTGCCAGCCAGGACACAACCCTCATCACCCACCGGCACCCCCACAACACACGACAGACAACAACAAACATGGCTGCTGCCACAGTCCAAGATAACTCCTTCCCAGTATTTGATGTCAAGAAGATCAACCGACCCAGAAATAGCTAAACTTCTTACGATTCAGAACCAAACGATCACCAAACTAACTCAAGAAATGCAGGAACCTAAAAGCTAGCAATGCAGATCCTCAACAAGATCATGCTCTAGAACATAAACTAACCTCTAGAACAACAAAGCAACACCACAACCGGCCCCTAGACACCATCAACACCTAAAAGACCAAGTCACCTACTTCCCTACCACATTAAGAACATAAGAACATAAGAACATAGAAAGGAGAACACTGCGGGAGGCCTGCTGGCCCTTACAGGCAGGTCCTTTACAATTCACCCACTAACAAAACATTACCCAACCCAATTTTCAATGCAACCCAAGAAATAAGCTCTGATGTGGAAAAGTCCCACTCAAATCACCCCTCCACTCATGTACTATCCAACCTAGATTTGAAACTACCCAAGTCCTAGCCTCAATAACCAACTAGGTAGACTGTTCCACTCATCAACACCAAATTTCCAAACCAATACTTTCCTATGTCCTTTCAAAATCAAAACTTATCTAATTTAAATCCATTACTGCGGTTCTCTCTTGGAAAGACATCCTCAAGACCTTTATTAATATCCCCTTTATTAATACCTATTTTCCACTTATACACTTCGATCAGGTCTCCCCTCATTCTTCGTCTAACAAGTGAATGTAACTTAAGAGTCCTCAATCTTTCTTCATAAGGAAGATTTCTAATGCTATGTATTAATTTAGTCATCCTACGCTGAATGTTTCTAACGAATTTATGTCCATTTTGTAATATTTATGGCTACAGTTTTCCATTTATACACCCAATCAAATCCCCTCTAATCTAACGCCTTTCTAGAGTGCAGATTCAGGCCTCATCTATCCTATGAAAGATTGTCTGATACATGGGATCAACTTCGTACGTTTTCCAGTGCATTTACATCCATTCTGTAATACGATGACTAAAACTGTGCAGCATAATCTAAATGAGGCCTAACCAAAGATATATAAAGTTGAAGAACAGCCTGAGGACTTTATTATTTAGACTTCTTGGTATGAAGCCAAGGATTCTGTTAGCTTTATGCAAACACTAATACACTGTTGTCTTGGTTTTAGATTACTGCTAACCAGAACTCCTAAACCCTTTTCACAATCCAAAAATATTAAGATCTACATTATTAATTTATATTGGCATGGTTATTTAACTGTCCAACATTTAGAACTTTGCATTCTCTATATTAAACTGCATCTGCCACTTCTCTGACCATTGCATCGTCTATTCAAATCATCCTGAGTGCTCTAATGTCCTCATTAAATGAATTGGATGGCCTTTTTTTGGTGTCATCGGCAAATTTGCTTATGTCGCTATTTATTCCTTCACTATGTCGTTTTATGTAATTGGAACAACAAGGGGCCCAACACTGACCCCTGTGGAACACTGCTTGTGACGTGCCCCGATTCTGATTTCTCCCCATTTATACAAACTCTTTGGTGCCTATTTGTCAACCATGCCTCTACCCAGGAAAAAATTCTCCTATTCCGTTGCCTCAAGTTTCCTCAATAGCCTCTGATGTGGAACTCTATTGAAAGCCTTACTGAAGTCCATATACACAATATCATATTCAATACCATGATCCACCTCCTCAAATACCTTAGTGAAGAAAGAAAATTTCATAAGAACAGGAATGCCCCTTTGTAAAACCGTGCTGAGATTCATTAATCAATTTATCCCTTTCGAGATGGCTACAATTGCTTCGGCAATTATTGATCCATAAATTTTCCCACTATGGAGGTAAGGCTTATTGGTCTATAGTTCAAAGTTTAAGAACCCGTCACCTGCCTTGTAAATAGGTATTACATTTGCCATTTTTTATTTATAGGCACTATGCTAGTTTGTAGTGATATATTGAAAAGATTAGCCAAAGGAAAGGCAATTTCTCTTTACATTCCTTTAACACTCTTGCAAACAGTTCATCAGGGCCTGTGGATTTATTGGGTTTTAATTTCTCTACTTGTTTGAGAACCAATTCACTAGTTACCCCCGCAATCGAAATATACCAAAAACAGCACAGATTCTAGGACTGACCCCTGTGGGACCCCGCTTGTGTTTAATGCGATTTATTGGTAGGCTGTAAGTAGGTGCTGAATGATAAACTTCTCGGAGGCTTCTTTGTTTATTGAAAAGTTGTGGTGGTACACAGGCTTGTGTGTTTGTACCCATGGCCCAGCAGGCCATCCTACGAGAGGGAGAACTAGTAGGCCTTGTGTCTTCCTGCTAGGGCCGCTTTTGAGAGTGAGTGTGGGCCCAGCACCCCCACAGACCTGGACAGGCCCAAGGGGGCAGCACTTTAGTGGCACGAAATATGAACTAAGCTGGCAGACAGCAAGGCTGTCTGTGCAGACAGTACAGGCTGTCTATATCGCTCGGCCCCCTACCTCGACAATACTCTTGTAGGAACAGGGCACAGAACCAAAAAAAAAAACATATATATACATATGGACATGGAAAAAAAAACTTCCTACAGGAGGGAAAAAAAAACTGTGGGGTGTGCTCAACATCGGGTCATAGGCATGAGCATCGAAGGGCATCACTGCACGCCTTCCTGCGTCTGGACAGAACTGCAACACAAAGAGACATTGCTGTGGCTGAGCTGTGACATAACAGGTTACGGTCTCCTCGGGAACAGTGGGGCAGTCATCGTAGGAGTCGCTGCGGGTTTCACACATTACAGAGGAAAGATCAAGAGTGGACCAACAACTTGCCAATGTCATAACCAACTTCCAAGACCATAATGACCAACACAGCTATCTGATGCTTTTTTAAAGTTAACAGCAAACATCTCCCACCCACATCACCCAAGAAGACCTGCATGGAGACCACCCTACAGCTCATCAAGGCCCCACCTTCGCCTTAACATACGTAGTGATGACCTAAAGGATTGCAAACTGAGGGGCTACCAAGCAGGTAAAAAAACAGTGCTGTTAAAATTCCAAAACTACCTACAAAGAAACAACCTACTAAAAACATCTATTTCTATGAAAACTGATGTTTACATCAATGAGTGCCTTCCCCAAATAAGACAAAACCTTCTTTATCGCTAAGAAAATTACCATGCCCAAAAATCCACCAGGGGCTTTGTGAGGGATGGAAAAATAGCAGTTAGGAAACAGCCCATTTGGGAAGAGATACTTCATCTCTACAGAACATGACCTAAAACATTCCTAAGGAGGCTGGACTAACAAATCAGAGTAAAGTGCAGATAATACCCACAGTCCACAGTTAGTGTTATATTTTTCATAAATTTGGGGCCCCCCTAAAATTCTAATACCCCAACTACTTTGATTGTCATTGTTGTATTCAACGATCATTCTACCTCATAGTCTTAATTTGTTTAATATCTACAGAATCATCTACTTTTTTTACAATTTACCGCATCACTGTTCCATCTTATTTTATTATAAACTAGCCATAAACTTGTCCCCCAATAATTCTACCTCATTTTAAAAAATACTCAATTGCCCAATTTTAATTCTAAAATCCCTATTATTGCCCAATTTTGCTTAAACTATATTGATCAAACTTATTGTAAACTTCTTTTATTGACCATCTTATTCTATACTTTTTAAACTAGTATTTTAAAAACTACAATTTTTATATTATCCTGCTACCATCTTACTAGCATATTATAACCAAGTCATTGCCATTTTTATTTTTATCATTTTTTTTTATTATTATTCTTTTACTACCTTAACTTGTGAAATTTATCCTGTCAATTTAAATCAAATTTAAATACTCTAATTCTTGTAAACAACTAATAAGACCTTAGTGCAATTACAATTGAGAGTCTTGTGCCTTTTTTATATTATTAATTAAACACAGTTGTATTATAGTCAATACCAAATTCATTATATTAGACCATAGTGCAATACTATGAGAGACGGGTGCTATTTTTAAATTTTTGTATTTTTATATCATTAGATTAAATCAAAGGTTGTACTATAGCTCATTCTAGCTCAAAACATAGACTCCACAAAAAAGTCATTATATTAGACCTTAGTGCAATTACAAGTGAGAGTCTTTTTCATTTTAAATTTTTATTTTTATATTACTAGTTTATACCTAGTTGTACTTTATTCATTCCAGCACCCAAAACATAGACAACATCAACTTCATTATTGTAGTAGTGACTATACTCTATATGCCCAAAATACTCTAGCTATATACTTATCCAAAATTCCCACCACTACAGATATCAGTACTAAACTCAACACACAACTCAGGATATAAATAACCCTAATTTTAAAAGTAGAAGAATTTGATTACGTTGACCCTGATCTAAACCCCATAACTGACACCCAATCAAAACCTATTGGAAAGTAACTGCCTTATACACAGCAACACAAGCCAGCACTATCCTAAACAATGCTAAAAGTCTATCAGTACTTAACTACAACATCAGTCCTTAAGCAAACACTATGATGACCTCCTGGCACTCCTTGAACACTAAAGACACCCTTCTCCTGCATTATTCTTACTGAGACCTGCTTAAGCAGGACACAATAATATCTACCCTCTACCAGGATACACCCGGGAATTCACAACTGCAGACCAAACAAAGTTGGGGGTGGTATTGCAATCTATTACTCCAAACCAATTATCTTGTATTAGCACCACTTGCTTTAGTGATGAATATGGGGAATACATTTTTGCTAATTTTACTGTAAAAAACCTTAAGACACCTATAACAATCGGGGCCATTTACCGGATACCTCACACAAACATCCCCCAAAATTTTAGTGAGAAATTAAAGTCACTAATAACAAACAGACAATAATAAGCACCACCTTCTTTTAGCTGGAGACTTCAACATCAACCTTGGCTTTCTAGATGATCAGCCTGTAACTGATTTCATCAACAATATGAACAACACACTTCTCCCTACCAACAATAACTAAACCAACCAGGCTCACTGAGACAAGTGCAACCATAATAGACCAATATGGACCAATAACTAGCCCCCCTTAAAAACAGAGGATAATCAAAGATAGCACTACAGACCACTACCCTAAACCCTTTCCCCCTGACAAATATTTGTAAACCACCACTTGAATTTAACAAAGTCTCATTTAGACTCCAGACGAGGCCCAATAAGGAAGTTCACAGCTGACCTAAGATTGTTGACCGCCTACAGAATTCTCCAAGGCCAATGGTATTGATGACTGGACAGAACATTTTTCTTAACAAATTACTTAGACTATACAACAAACATTGTCCTATAAAAATGAAACAGATCACAAAAAAACACTTGGTTGCCCATGGCTAACCATACCATTCTGAAACCATTGACAAGAAACACCAATATGAAAAGCAAATAGACAGGGCTTAATACACAAAGATATTCTTAAACACTATTCATCATTTCTCACCAAAGTAATAAAGAAAGCCAAACAACTATACTACTCCAGTAGATTCACAGACACTAGAGGAGATATAAAAAAGACCTGGAAACACTCTCTCAGATTCTAGGGACCCACAAAACTGAAAAAAACCAAGAATATTGTCCTAACTAAACCTAATGAAACACCACTACATCCCACTGACACAGCTAACAAGATAACGACTTTTCTCAACCATAGATCAATCTCGCCAATAAAATCCCACATACCAATGCCCATGCCGGGGACTACCTAGATGGAAATTTCCCAAATTCCTTCTATCTTTGCACCAACTGAGCCCTCGGAAGTGACCGGGATTATAAAGTCCCCTTAAAAACAACTCAGGGAATCTGTCTAATGTCCCACCATTACTGTACAAGCCCAGCGGCCCATAACCTTTCGCATGCTATTTCATTCTTTTTAACAAGTCACTAGAAACTAGCACCTTCCCGAAACTACTCAAGATGGCAAGGGTTACACCAATACACAAAGGTGGTGACCCTACAGACTTAAACAAAATATAGGCCAATATCAAACTTACCATTGCTATCCAAAATCTTGAGAAAACTCGTGCACAGGAGACATATTCATTTATAACAACACAAAACATACTCAACCCCTCCAATTTGGATTCAGGAAAAATTAAAAAACACTAATGATGCAAACATAAAAATGCTAGATCTCTTACACAGCATTGGAAAATAAGGAATATCCACTAGGAATTTTTATTGACCTAAGAAAAGCTTTGACACAGTAGACCACGACATCCTACTCCACAAACTTGACCATTACGGTATAGAGGCCATGCGCTTGCTTATTTCAAATCTTACCTTACTAATAGGTATCATATGTCACCATTAAAGACACAGCATCAACAACACGGCCACTTGATACTGGAGTTCCCCCAGGGAAGTGTCCTTGGGGCCCCCCACTCTTCCTCATATAATCAATGATCTTCCAAATGTAATCCCAACACCGACTTTTGCTGACGACACGACTTATGTCACTCTCACCCTAATCTTGCCCACCCCCAACACCATTTTAACGAGGAGCTGATCAAAATATCGACTTGGATGACAGCCAATAAACTTACGCTTAACACTGACAAAACCTACTATATTATGTTTGGTAGCAGAGCAGGAGATGCACAAATTAACATCAAAATCGACAACACTCTAATTACCAGACATAATGAGGCAAATTCCTAGGCCATACCTTGACAACAACCTGAATTTCAGCACCCCATATCCAACACATAACCGAAAAAGTACCAAAACGGTTGGGACCTCTCCAAGATACGAATTACGTGCCGCAAACTGCCCTTATCACACTATACCATTCCCCTTATATATCCATACCTCACCTATGCTATTTGTGCTTGGGGATCAACTGCAGCCCAACACACCTAAAGCCAATAATAATCCCAAAAAAAAGCTCAGTAAGAATAATCACTAAATCCCATCCCTGGGAACACACCCCCCACTCTTAATAGATCTAAACTTACTCCCTGTTCAGTACATCCACACTTACTACTGTGCAATCTACCCACAGGACCTTAAACTCCAATATCAACCTTGACCTAAAATGCTTTCTTGATAGTTGTGACAGAACCCACAGGCATAACACCAGACACAAACATCTCTATGACATTCCCCGTGTCCGACTAAACCTTTAAAAAAAATTCAATGTATGTCAAAGGCCCCCAAAACTGGAACACCCTACCTGAGAACTCTAGAACTGCAGACACATTCATCACCTTCAAAACTACCATAAAAACATCTTATCCCCTGATACACCCCATCAACTAACTACACGAATACCACCTGGTGGGTTCACACTTACACTCACTCACCCATTTGACCCTAAACAGAAATATTAATCTCAATCTTAAATAATGAATCCTATGATACTCCAATACTGAAACTATGTACTTGTGCCAAAACAAAAGCATTCACATTGCTAAACCCCACAAACTAGAATTTAGTCACTTAGCCATAATACCAGCTTACCTCATAATTTGTAATATTTTAAAATAAAAATTAAACTAAGTCTGCCCGAAATGCCTAGCCATGCTAGGCGTTTTAGTGGTACACCTGGGAATCATTATTTTTAAATACATGTAAACCACACAACAACCAAATTCTGTAAATTCAACATTGTAATCTTTATAGAGAATAAACTTTTTAATTAGAAAGAATAATACAAATAAAAACACGAAAAAAAACGGAAAAAAAAATGAAAATTGAGGGCAGGTGAGCACAACCTGCCGCGGGGGGTGATGTCACCCTAGGGGTTTTAAATACCATAATTCCTTTAGGAATGTCTTAGAACAATGATTCTGGTACCATTGTGTTTTCCAGAGAGTTAAGCTATTTTTTCTATAAGATTAACTCAATTTTGTGAATTTTCGACAAAATTTTTCGTTCGCACTGAGTAATCTCTTACTTACCCCATAATCCTTCCCTTCCAAGGTAACTCACCTTGAGTCCCGGTTTGAAGTTTTTGGCTCCAGAGCATGTACTCTGAGCATGTACTTTGTCTGCAATCGTCTTTGTATTTCCTAAGCTTCATAACTTGGCTTTTTTTAGGGTTAAACTCCAGAAGCTTCTTGTCAGACCAGGCCTGTAGCCTGTCCTGATTCCACTGAAGCCTTTGTGATCCTGTCCGCTTGTGTTTTTCTCATTAGTTTCACATAATCTGCAAACAGATAGCTCTGACTCTGTCCCTTCTGCCATGTCATTCACGATTACAGGAAACAATCCGGCCGTAAGACTGATGCTTGAGAACCTCACTCATCACATGCAACCATTCTGACACCTCGTCATGCACCATCACTTATTGTTTCCTTCTTTTTCCTTCCTGTCAGGTACTCTGAGTCACTGTAGTGCTTTTCTTGTTATTCTTACCCACTTCTCTAGCGTATGTACCAGTTTCCTATGTGATATACTGGAAAAAACCTTCTTACAATCAAAGAAAATCCAGCCCCCCCCCCCCCGTCTCTCTCTCCCTGTCTTACTTGCTATTTTGTCGTCAACTCCATAGGTTTATGACTGAATTTTCTATCCCTGAAGTTCTTTTGCTTGTCATATATGAACCAATTCCTTCCTAGGTGCTCCACTAACCTTCTCCTATAGTGGGCAAGTTATTAGAATCAATTATAGCTGACATTATCAGAAGTCACCTTGAAGAGCATAACTTGATAGATGAATCTCAGCATGGATTCACGAGAGGTCGTTCCTGCCTGACAAACTATACTGACGTTCTTCAATAGAACATTTGAGGCAGTTGACAGTGATAAGGAATATGATATTGTTTATTTGGATTTTAGTAAAGCCTTCGACAGAGTACCTCACAAGAGACTCTTAAGAAAAGTGGCAGCTCATGGTATAGGAGGTAAAGTTCTAGCATGGATTGAGGCATGGCTAACCAATAGAAAGCAGAGAGTTACCATTAATGGAGTGAAATCTGAATGGGATTAGTCACTAGTGGCGTTCCACAAGGATCAGTTTTAGGCCCTCTCTTGTTCATAATTTACATTAATGACCTTGATGAAGGGATTACGAGTGACATGAGTAAGTTTGCTGATGATACAAAGATAGGCCGTATAATTCACTCTGAGGAGGATATCAATGAACTCCAGGACGATTTGGACAAATTAATGTCTTGGTCTGAAAAATGGCAGATGAAGTTCAGTGTGGATAAGTGTAAGGTACTTGCCCTTGGTAATGAAAAATAACCCTCGAAGCTATAATCTAGGATGAAGTAGAGCTTGATCATACAGAATGTGATAAAGACTTGGGAGTCATGGTAAGCAGAAATCTAAAGCCAAGACAGCAGTGCCTTAGTGTGCACAACAAGGCCAACAGATTATTTGGATTTATCTCAAGAAGTATAAGTAACAGAAGTCCAAAAGTTATTTACAGCTCTATACATCACTAGTGAGGCCTCATTTAGATTATGCTGCTCAGTTTTGGTCCCCTTACTACAGATGGACATAGACTCATAGAGAACATACAGAGAAAATGACTAAAATTATTTACTGTGTAAGGAACCTCCCGTATGAAGATAGCTTAAAGCCTAAATCTCCACTCTCTG
>NW_026474935.1:0-10789 GCF_026875155.1 Cherax quadricarinatus
CTTAAATAATAATTTCCACATGTCCGATACCTAAGTTTAAAAATTTTTTTCCCAAAGTGTCCAATACTACTAAGATAATAACTTTCCACAGTGTCCAGATACTACTAAGATAATAACTTTCCACAGTGTCCTGTTGCTACTAAGATAATAACTTTCCACAGTGTCCAGATACTACTAAGATAATAACTTTCCACAGTGTCCAGATACTACTAAGATAATAACTTTCCACAGTGTCCAGATACTACTAAGATAATAACTTTCCACAGTGTCCAGATACTACTAAGATAATAACTTTCCACAGTGTCCAGATACTACTAAGATAATAACTTTCCACAGTGTCCAGATACTACTAAGATAATAACTTTCCACAGTGTCCTGTTGCTACTAAGATAATAACTTTCCACAGTGTCCAGATACTTCTAAGATAATAACTTTCCACAGTGTCCAGATACTACTAAGATAATAACTTTCCACAGTGTCCAGATACTTCTAAGATAATAACTTTCCACAGTGTCCAGATACTTCTAAGATAATAACTTTCCACAGTGTCCTGTTGCTACTAAGATAATAACTTTCCACAGTGTCCAGATACTACTAAGATAATAACTTTCCACAGTGTCCAGATACTACTAAGATAATAACTTTCCACAGTGTCCTGTTGCTACTAAGATAATAACTTTCCACAGTGTCCAGATACTACTAAGATAATCGTGTCTTCTGACAGTTTTGTTATCAAAATCTCTGCCTTTATTTCCTGTGTCTCGCACTCACCGGCTATAACGACCACATTTAGTATTGTATAACCATTGAATCTTCAGTAACCGAACGTATTTTCATTTTCTAGAAATTCTTGGTCGTATAAACGTTAATTTAAAAAAATTGATTGCGTAGGATTTATTTAAAACATTTGTTTCTATTGCATTTATTGTTGAGATAAATTTAGCTATTGGCTTTAATAATAATAATAATAATAATAATAATAATAATAATAATAATAATAATAATAATAATAATAATAATAACGCTTTATATGTATTGTTTTTGTCAACACCAGTCTATATTGCGTATGGAACCTGATATGCACATTCTGTAAGCGTAATTAGTTGCTTGGAGTTAAGTCGAGCTTCCAGTGTCCTGGTGATTCACCTGCGACTCTCCCATGTCCTGCTCTTCAAGAACTAAGACTTTAATAATATAGTTGCACAAAAAAATAATTACATGCACAGTTAATACTTCTCTCCTTTGCATTTCATACACAGGGTTGGGAGCTGGGTCATCAGTAGGTTTTTTCTTACGATATTTATCAGGCAACCATGGCGGTGGTGACCCAGCTGGTCAGTACTGACCCACGACTCGTCCAGGAGAGACGTGCTGTTGTGTAAAATTTATTAACCTTCCAATATATTGTACAGGCAAGGTGAGTTATGTTATCATTATTGTTAATACTAATCTTTGAGGGTCTTGATGCAGGTGAAAGTCTTTTGGTCCCAAGAATGAACTTTCCTTGACTCAAACCAGATAACTTGCCATCCCAGAGGTGCTGTTTGATGGTTACGTAATAAGTGTTTACCTACGATCATAATTTAAGCAGTAAATTTTAAATTACTCATTGACGTTCATATAACATGAACAACCGTCTATGATCATTGACTGCTGTCTGACCCATACAGATTGACCGTATTTCTTTTAATTACTATAAGCAGAGTTTTCTTGGGAACTGTGTAGTATACCCACTTTGTGGACATTTGTCTAACCAACTGTTGGGTGTAAATCCCTGACAGCGTTTTTGTCTTTCAATAAAATGACCTGGGTTCGATGCTGGGGTGGGTGTAAACGCTTGACATATTTCCTTATACCTGTTTACCTAGTGGTAAATAATTAATACTTTATTTCCCCATTGTACATAGTTTTTACAAAATTAGAGAATATTTAATAGTACATGTGGAAGGTGCTTGGTTATGGTGTTAGCCGGCTATTGTGGGTGGCATCCTGAAGAAGGGCGCTCTGTACTAGGTGCTGGCATCATGTTATACAGGGTTAGGCAGGTCGTGGGTGTTTGGCCTTCTCCAACAAAAATCGTCACTTTGAGACTGGGTTGGGCACACGCATCTCTCCAATAGCCACCTGTTCGCAGGTGCTCCTGCCGTTTTCTCCTTAAGGGGGGGGGGGGGCTCCTTGTTGTGGTAAAGAGGAATTGGACCTTTTGATCTTCCTGCGATGGAACCTGATTACCCAGCAATCCCCCCTTCCCTACCCCATCCCTCCTTCCTTCTTTTCTTCCTCCTCCTCTCCCCAATCCCCTTCTTGTTTTCAACCTTTGGGGTTCCTTTCCTCAGGTATTCTAGTTTCTTGGTGGGGGGGGGAGGTACTGTGGTTCATACACTTTAATAACTCTACTAGTCCGTAGACACCTATTGCTTCATGTAACTTATATACTCGCAAATCATGACTTATTTTCAGTGGGATATGCGTGGCCTCGGGGGTAATCGGGGTGAGCTTCAGGTGTTCCACTCCCAGTTGTCCTCGATTTGTGTCCGTTTACAAGAACCTAAATTATGCTCTGTTGTTATCCATCCCATCTCGGGCTATGTTTTCTTGCATTCATCAGATTTTTATCCCGATGGAGCTTTTAATGAAAGTGCACTTCTTGTACGCACTGGTATACCATACCATCAGACTTTGTTCATACTTCGCTACATTACACAGTAGCCTGCATCTACTTGAACAAGTGGTATACAGCATGTTCTTTGTATCTCTCTTCTCGAGCATTATCTAAGATGTTGCGTTTCTGGTTTCTTTCTTACCGCCACCTGTTCCGTTATTACGTGATTTTAATGCTCATTTCCTCTGGGAGGTCTCACTGTGACTCCCACGGCGATCAGTTAGAGGCTCTTCTCACTTCTCTTCCTCTCCATGTTTTAAATACTGGTACTCCACCCATTTTGACCGCACTCAATCTCTCTCTTGCATGGATCTCTCAGTTTGCTCCTCGTCATCTACACTTGACTTTACCTGGTCTATACACCCATATTTACATAACAGCGATCATTTTCCTATCCTCCTTACTCGCCCTCCTCGAAGCCCACGTTGGCAATTTGAAAGAGCAAATTGTAACCTATACCCGCGCCAAACTGCTTTAAGTGAGGACTCTTCTTCGTCCTCTACTGATGAGCTGTTACACTTATTTTCAACCTCAGTTTTAACTGCAGTTTTACATTCTATTCCTCAAACCTTGAACAAGCATTCTCAGAAATGAATGCCTTGGTGGCCTGCTTGTGCTTGTGCAGTACGTTTGAAACGTGCTGCATGGAGCCGATATCGTTACAATGGGACCACAGAGCATCTCCTTGATTTTAAATGGGCGAGAGAGGTCGCCCGACGTGTCATCCATAAAGGTAAATGCACTTGCTGGCAGGATTACGTTTCTACCATTACTTCGACATCCTCTATGAGTGCAGCTTGGAAAAAAATGAGGAAATTGAGTATCAAGTACTCTCCAGACCCGGCTCCCATTCTTCAGGTTGACGGTGTCAGTGTTGCAAGCCCTCTCTCTTGAACTTGCCACGGAAATCGAAAATCATCTTGTCCGTATCTCTAAAGGGCTCCATCTAAGCCCTCTTTTTCTTTCCTCCAAGCCTACCAGAGAGTTACTGCCCTTAGACTCTTCTTCTAGCAAAGAAGAGCCTTCTAATGTGCCTTTTACACTTACAGAACGAAGAGTCCACACTTTCTGCTTGCCGATCATCGGCAGCTGGTCTGATGGCTTCAGCATTTGCATCCGTCAGTCCTTACAGTGCTCTTAGTCTTTTCAATCTTATTTGGTAGCAAGGAGTTCTTCCCCAGCTGTGGAAATCTGCCATAGTTTAGACATGATGGCTTGCATTGTCGTCCCATTGATCTTACCGGTGCAGTTTGCAAAATGATGGAACGTCTGGCAAATAGACACTTGATATGGTACTTCGAGACAATAGTCTCTCCCCTCATCAATACGGTTTTTGTAAGGGTCGCTCTACCACTGATCACTTAATGTGCTTAGATAGGTATGTTCGCAGGGCCGGATTACCGCATAGGCAAACGAGGCATTTGCCTAGGGCCCCGCGCATTTGGGGGCTCCGTGGTCCAAGGGGTTCAGGGGCTCATCCAAGACTGCGCACATGGTGCAAGTGCAAAGTGGTCCCTACCTAAAAAGTTCAAGTGTTTGGAGAGTAAAATTGATTTTTAAAAATTAATCAAAACAAAAATAAATAATGAAATAAAATAAAATAAAAATAAATAAACCTAACCATAGATGGCAACACTCAACACGCCTTTGTTTACATCAGAACAGCTGTGTTTTCCCGCTAATGGGTGAGTATGGGAGATTCCTCTCCAATTTTCTGTAGTAATTACACGTTATCTAGACTTGTACTGTGACAAATTAACTGAAGTGTTGTTGATAGACATTGATGTGTATGGATAAATATTTGTTTTCGCCTCTAAATGTTAAGGGAGGTATCTGATAGGGTTACTTTGACCAGTAAAGACCATGGACCAGTAAAGACGCATTTTTGGTAAAAATACTATAAAGAAAAACCTAAAAAACGCAAAACTGACTTCCGTTTGTAGGTTTTAAAAGCACTTTGTCCTGTCTTTAAGTCTTTATCATTTCAATGACAGATCTCAATTGATTGATGTTCTACATCACTTCCGTCGCTAATGCTTAGTTTCAAGTTGCGACGGAAGTGATGTAGAACATCAATTAATTTACTACATATTTCCCAGAAACACATAAGCCACATCAGAAAATCGTTGGTTGGGTGAAATTGAAAATTGTCCTGCATTCTTTAATTCTCATGTCCTTATCTATGGTGGTAGGCCATATATCATGAAAAAACATAATGATTATTTTTAGTTATGAAAATGGTATTAAATACCATTGTGCATTGTTCTTGGGCTCGGTATGATTTCTGTTTAAGTAAATTGGAGATCAAGGAGGATGAATTAGTAAAATATTCGTAGCCCAAATCACTAACCTAATCTATGGTAAAAGTTCTGTATAATGACTCCTTTCGGGTAACTTTTGAATTTTTAGATGCGCAGCCAGAGGAAAAGGGGGCTACAAGGGCCATATCCCCCCAACTGACAGAAAAAAAATTAATAATAATTAAAAAATTAATAATAATTGATAATGAAAAATTTGTATTTGCATGATTACAGACAGTGATACATCCTCATTATGGCATCTCGTGAACGTGATGTTGGACGTTCTTATGCGAGTGGGTCACAGAAAAGAAAGAAGAAAATTCAAGAAGAAGAACAGAAAAAGAAAGATGTAGGAAGCTGCAGAAAGATCACAGACATGCTCACGAAAACAGTTTCTGATGTTACCAGTACAGTTGAATCTGCAGATACGTCAGATCATACAGGAAGCACCACTCACAAGAGGTGCATTTTAGCCGTGTATTTCGTGCACAGAAAAAAGGCTTATTGGATTCTCATTTGGAAAATCAAACTGAAAAAGAGCGCACTTATTGGAGAAAAGTTCTAGAAAGAGTTGTTGCTGTTGTAAAATTCTTAGCTCTAAGAGGACTTGCTTTCCGTGGAGAAAATGAGGTTTTTGGTTCGGAAAACAATGGCAATTTCCTAGGGATCATAGAACTGTTAGCACAATTCGATCCATTCATAGCAAATCATGTGTCACGCCTTGGGAATGCAGGAAGAGGCATTGTATCTTACATGTCATCTACTATATGCAATGAATTTATTGAACTGATGACTAAAAAGGTCCTCAATAACATCATAGCAGCTGTGAAAACTGCAAAATACTTTGCAATAAGTGTGATTCAACACCAGATATTTCACATACAGATCAATTGACATTCATTGTTCGCTTGTCAACTCCAGTGGTAAGCCTGTAGAGCGCTTTATAAAATTCATTCCTCTTTCAGGCCATGATGGAGAAACAATGATGAATGTAGTACTGGATACTCTGCTTGAACATGATCTCTCTATTATGGATTGCCGTGGCCAGAGCTACGACAATGCAAGTAACATGTCTGGTAAATATAATGGATTGCAAGCCCATATCAAGCAAATCAACCCACTTGCTGAATATGTGCCCTGCTCAGCACATTCTCTTAATCTTGTTGGGTCATGTGCTGCGGAGTGTTGTGTCGCTGCAGTTTTCATTTTTTAGACTTTTACAAGCACTCTTTAATTTTTTCTCTGCTTCAACGCATCGGTGGAGTATACTCAAGTCATGGAGATGTCATCAAATCATTATCAACAACAAGGTGGTCAGCGCAGCATGATGCAACACATGCTTTGAAAAACAGCTTTGCTGAAATACGTTCTGCTTTGATCCAAATAGCAGAGGATGAAGACCAGACAGCAACTACAAGAAGCGAAGCAGCCAGCTTAGCATCAAAATTGGAAGATTTTGAATTGGCCTTATTCTGTATGCTTTGGGACTGTATACTGGAACGGTTAAATGCCACGAACAAGACACTTCAGAAAATTGAAATTGAAATGGCTACTTGTGCTAACCTCTATGCAGACTTAGTGGAATTTGTAAGCTCACTTCGCAATGATGAAGCTTTTGAAATGTTTGAAGAGAAAGCTAAACTGCTGGTGAAAGACTACAGTTACCGGGCTGATCATCAGCGGTCAAGGAAGAGGAAACGCAATTTTGAAGAGCCAGACAATGAATTGTGTTGCTACCCAAAGGGAGAAATGTAAGACAGCTACATACTTCGTCATTCTGGATTCACTGATTACAGAATTGGTGAAAAGAAAAGAAATCTACCAGAATCTCAATGACAAGTTTGGATTTCTGTTCAAAATTACTACTATGCCAGATGCAGAATTGAGAGAAGCTGCATTAAAAGTTGCAACAACACCTTTCAGCAGATGTTCAGGACACATTTGTTGAAGAAATAGTTCATTTTCTGGGTTTTTGAATCAGATTAAAGCTCCACCTGAAAAATGTGCGCCCTCAGCTGCTTTGAAACATTTAAGAAATGCAGGTATCTCAGAAACCTTCCCTAATGTTGCATTAGTGTATCGCCTTACCTAACACTTCCAGCTACTAACTGTGAAGGAGAACGTTCATTTTCTGTTTTAAAAAGAGTGAAAAAACAGCTCCGTTTAACAATGAGCCAAGACAAATTGTGTAACCTAAACCTTGTTGACCATTGAGTCGATCTAACAAGAAATATTGATTTTCAGAATATAATTGATGATTTTGCCAATATGAAATCCAGAAAAAAAATTTATTTAAGAAGTGCCTGTGAATATATACAATTCTTTACTTTATTGAGTTTATATGATTTGATAGTCTTATGCATGATGCAATGATAACAATAATGGTCAGTGATTTAAAAAAGGGGAATAATAGTGCTGTAGTGGTTATGCTGAATATAATAGGTACATGATGTCACTACTTTAATAGCCTAATCTAGTAATACCTGGAGTTGAGGATTTATTAAGTTCCTTATCTGAAGAACTTGTTAATCACGATTTACTATTTCCAGTTCCTACTATCATTAAACTTATTAAACTTTGCATTGTTGATGCAAAATTTGTATTTAATGATAAGTTTTACACTCAGAAGTTTGGTATGGGCAATGGGAAATCCTCTTTCACCTGTTCTTAGTAACCTATACATGGAATTTTTTGAAACAAGATTGCTTAACACAATCCTCCCTAATAGAGCTAAATGGTTCAGATATGTTGATATTTTGCCTTATGCCTAAGAATGTAGATATAGACCATTTCCTTGTTAAATTAAATTTGGGTTAGCACATTCTATAACCTTTACAGCTGCATAACCCTTGTGGTTTAGCGCTTTTTTTTATTACAATAATAATATAAACTTTACTGTTGAGTTCGAAGCAAATAACTCATTTATTGCCTTTCCTAGATGTTTTAATTATTAAGGGTAACAATGACTTTAAAATTAAAATTTACAGAAAACCTAAAAATAACTGTTCCCATGTGCACTATTATTCTTCACATCAAGATAAAGTTAAACTGTCTGTTTTCTCATCAATGTTTTTGAGAGCTTTACATATTTGTAGTCCAGAGTTCATAGATGAGGAAATATCCAAAATTTACGAAATAGCTAATGAACTGAAATAGCCAAGAAACGTAATTGATAAAACTTTTAAAATTGCTAGAAATACTTTCTACAATTCAAAAAGGGACAACCAACCCTTTTTCAACTAAAAATATGTTGGTTCTCCTTTACCATGAAAACTTGGTTGATATGCCTTCTCTTCTTAAAATTTTTAATATCAAAGTTGTATTTAAAAATCTTGATACAGTAAAATAAAACTTGATAAAGAATTCCTCCCAAAATACTGATGGATGTGTCTATAAGATTCCTTGTAAAATTTGCAATAAAGTTTATTACGGTCAAACTGGTAAAAAAAATCGAACTAAGATTAAAACAACATAAATATAGCATTAGAACTGGACAAGATTCCAATGCTCTGTTTATTCATGTAAGAGATTTTAACCATCCAATTGATTTTCAAAAAGTTGAGAAAGTTAGTATCAAGCAAGTCCATGGTCGACAGGAATATAATTGAATCTTGTTTCATAAAAAGCAGTTTTGACAATAATATGAATATTTCTTTTGGTTTATATAAATTGGATTCATTTTTAATTAATAAAATTTGGGAAGAATTTAATGATACATTAAACAAGTAATAAATCTAATTCTTGGGGTAGAGTATTAAGTGTGTTTCACAGAGTCATATTTTCTCTTTATAGTTCCTTGACTGACACTGGACAAGCACCTAAAGTCGGTACCTGACCAGCCGGGCTGTTGTTCATACGTTGGTTGCATGCAGCCAGCAGTAACAGCTGGTTGACCAGGCCCTGATCCACCATGAGGCCTGGTCAAAGACCGGGCCGCGGGGCGTTGACCCCTGGAACTCTCTCCAGGTAAACTCCAGGTGATAATGTGAGAAGTCACGAAAGCGCTTGGAATATCACTATTCTTTCACAGGGTTGTTTTGTGTGTGTGTGTGTGTGTATATATATATATATATATATATATATATATATAAAATATATATATATATATATATATATATATATATATATATATATATATATATATATATATATGCAATAAGATCACAGTAAACAGGTGATTTCAGAATATGCAAAACAACCACTCTGAAAGAATAGAGAAATTCCAAGCGCTTTCGTGACTTCTCACATTATCACCTGGAGTTTACCTGGAGAGAGTTCCAGGGGTCAACGCCCCCGCGGCCCGCTTGGAATTTCTCTATTCTTTCAGAGTGGTTGTTTTGCTATATATATATATATATATATAATATATATATATATATATATATATATATATATATATATAATAATATATATTTATATATAATGTCGTGCCGAATAGGCAGAACTTGCGATCTTGGCTTAAATAGCAACGCTCATCTTGCCATATAGGACAAGTGAAAATTTGTGTATGCAATAAAATTTTGCCAAAATCATTCTGAACCTAACGAAAAAAATATATTTGATTGTGTTTGTTTAGATTAAATTATTATAAACGTATTTAAAATAATTAAGTTGGGTTAGGATAAAATAAATTGTTCTTGTTATAATAAGGTTAGGTAAGTTTTCTAAGATTCTTTTGATACAAAATTAAAAAATTTTTACATTAACATTAATGAAAAAAAATATATCTTTAAATGTATAAGAGAAATTTTCAGAAAGGACTTAATTTAAATGAGTTCTTGCTAATTGACCAGTTTTACATATTCGGCACGACATATATATATATATATATATATATATATATCATATAGCACAAATATAAAAAAAAAAATAAATAAATAAATAAAAACCCATATCACACAAGGCGATTCAAAAAAAAAAAAAGAAATAAAAAAACTTTCATTACTCAACACTTTCACCATCAATTACACATAATCACTGTGTTTTTCAGAGAGCGCTCAGATACGACAACTTAGATGTTACTCCAAACAGCCAATATCCCAGACCCCTCCTTTAAAGTGCAGGCATTGTACTTACCCCCTCCAGGACTCGAGTCCAGCTAACCGGTTTACCTGAATCTCCTCAGAAAATATTACCTTGCTCATACTTAACAGCTCGTCAGGTCTCCATTCATGCCAAACATGCTCACGCATGCTTGCTGAAGTCCAAGCCCCTTGCACACAAAACCTTTACCCCCTCCAACCTTTCCCTTTGGACGACCCCTACCTTGCCTTCCTTCGACTAGATTTATACGATCTCCAAGTCATCTACTTTATTCCATTCTCTCTAAATGACTAAACCACCTCAACAACCCCCCTTCACCCCTTTGACTAATACTTTTAGTAACTTCACACCTCCTCTTAATTTCCACACTACGAATTCTCTGCATAATATTTACACCACACATTGCCCTTAGACACAACATCTCCACCGCCTCCAGCCTCCTCCTTGCTGCAGCATTTACACCCCCATGCTTCACACCCATATGAGAGTGTTGGTACCACTATACTCTCGTACACTCCCCTTTTTTGCCTCTATGGATAACGTTTTTTGTCTTCACAGATACCTCAAAGCACCACTCACCTTTTCTCGTTCATCAATTCTGTGGTTAACCTCTTCTTTCAGAAACCCATCTGCTGACCACATTCACTTCTTCCATACATCCTCCCTCCAATATGATATCCATTTTTTTCTAAATTGTTTGATACCCTCATCGCCTTATTCTTATCTGTGTTCACTTTCAACTTTTTCCTTACACCCCTCCCAAACCGTCCCCCCCAAAACCCCT
>NW_026474936.1:0-10899 GCF_026875155.1 Cherax quadricarinatus
TCACTTGGCCGGTTAGGGGAAAAAAGGATTCCCAGTTATGCTTAATTTTAAATTTAAATATGGGAACAACCAAGCCCTGTGCACCTTCAGGTCACTTTTCTATCTAGGCGGAATATTGCTGCACACAACGCCCTTTCAAGGCGGGTGAAATTGCCGACCAGAAAATGTACAAGAACTTTCACGGCGCCATAACGGAGATAAAAACCTCAATTTTTGGGGAGGCTTGGGGTTCCAAAACCTGTATCCCTAAACGCAGGAGGGAGAGATACATGTTTTATATACCCCGGGAAAATCCAAGGGACTAGTAGAACTTCCCAACGAAAATCACCCACTACAAAGCAAAAGATTTGGGCAGCATGCCACCCCCCCAATGAAAAAGCAGGGGTGCCATACACTTTTTAAGGGAGACCATACAATAAGTGTCAGGGCCCGAGATGTTCAACGCCTCCCACACCAAAAGGGGGGATTACCAACAGACCCCTGGCGCTTCAAGCGGGGCACTGACAACCCTAAAGCTTTTCCGATCAGCCGGGCTGTGGTCGTATGTTTTTTTGCGTGCAGCCAGCAGCAACAGCCTGGTTGATCGGGTCTGATCCACCGGAGGCGGGTCTCAGACCGGGGCCGCGGGGGGTTGACCCCCGGGAACTCCTCCAGAAAAACTCCAGGTAACACTTAGCTGAAAAAAGACAGAAATTGCTACACAGCCGCCCCTGCAGAGAGGTCTTGAATTGTTGCATGATCACTCTAAAACGTGCGGGAATAGATCCTTTATGTAAACAAAATTTTACCCCTGGGGGGTATAACACCCCTGGGGGGTTTAATTTCTTTTCACTGATAGCTGACAAACTTATTGTGTGGACTCAAAAGTCCGCACCTACTGCCGACTATAGGTTGATTACAAACTCCTTGTGACTCAAACTGCGCAGCCCCCCCATACTACAAGATATTCGTAACCAAACCTTGCTCTTGTAGCAGAGCTATGGTGTTCTTCACACCTTCGACGGGTATCAGTGACTTGAAGAAGCTGAAGTGTCCTTGGATGTCCACATCTTCCATAGTCTAGGAATAGCACACTGGTACACTATGTTCCACAAGATTTGTCTTTAAATTGTTCACAATCTTATCACTAAAGAAGCTGATCACACTTCTCTTAAGTGTTTATTGTGTTTTATAGACACTTTGTTCACACCTAATGCACAGATCGTTCTTTGTTGGTTATCCTGGCGTCAGTGTCACTCTCAGTAGAGTCAAAAGTAATCTGAAGACGCCACAGCACCCCATGCTGTTACTCCCCTAGCACAAAGGAAAAGCTGACCTAGTACTTTTGCTTCCTTGCCACTTCCTCGATGAAGCAAAGCAGAATCTTTGATTCTTGCTGTCTTAAGCATAGACAACAATGTCCACTATCTTTACTATGGTAATAAAGTGGGAGCAGGATTTTCCTTAATTGTCCTGCTAAGATAAGAGATGTACTGTCTCTTATTAAAATACACTCTGCAACACACTTCAAGGAGTGGCGGTCGCTTGACCACGTCGCATACTAGTACTGCATCTGATATCAATTACTCACTGTAGCAGTAAACAAGATATTTGCCCCTTCTGAGAGGGCTGGGCCCCTCAGGGCTGAAAGGGGCTGAAAGGGGCTGAAGGGGGCTGATACCCCCTCCTGGAGAAAATTTCTCCACACTGGGGGGCGGCGGAGGTTCGCTGCAGGTGAACTATTCATCACTTAACATTAATTTGATTTTCTCACTCGCCACCACTGTTGTTGTCTTTTCTGAACAGCTTTAGTCTGTGTGGTTTCTGGAGAATCACTAATTTTGTTTTCAACACTGTGTAATTCTAACGGTACTAGTTTATTTATTGTTCGCTTATTCACTACACCCTTTGCTCAAAACATCAACTGTCCCTGATGATTCCATTTGCATCAGGATATATGGTCACAATTTTTCCAATTGGCCCTTGGGACCTCGGACCATCATTGTCAATAATCACTATGTCACCAGGTCTTAAGGACTTATGATTTTCGGAACATCACTCCATAGAAGTGTTCTCTCAATGAGGTGAGATAGTCTTCCCCCAAATTTTCCCCCAACGTTCAATCACTTTATTAAGATGTTTGAATTTACGTCTGAGTTGCTCAGGTTCGAAATAAGTAGGTCCTCTAGGGATTTCTTTATCATTCATGAGAGGAACAGGTTCGAGCCTTCTGCCATGGAGAAAAATGAGATGGACTTAACAACTTCTAAATTGTCCATCATGGTAACATAAGTTAGAGGTCTGTGTTGACTCTTTTTTCTATTTCGTTACAACTGTACGAATTCTTCTAAGTCGATTCTCTGACGATGAAGAGTCTTCCTTAAACAACGTTTTACAATGCGATCATTCTTTCATAAATCCGCCGTGCCATGGAGATTTAGGAGGAATGTATCTCCAACGACATCTGCGTTGATTCAGCAATCTGTTGTACTTCTGGTTGATAAAAGATCTTGCTTATATTAGCAGCACCAGCAACAAATTTCCCGTTGCATTATCTGAAATCATCAGTCTGGGACATGCCCTTCTGGTGCAAACCTTCTGAAATTTGAAAAAAGTTTCAGCAGACATGTCATTTGGCTACTTCTAGATGTACTGCTCTAGTTGTACACAAGTGAACAAACAGATGTACACCTTGATGGAACTTTGTCAACTGTTTTGGTTAAAATTATTGGCCCAGTGTAATCTACACCTGTCACCTCAAATGGAGTGATATGACAAACTCTTTCAGAGGGATATGGAGGTGGACCTGGATACTGACATACTCGCATATTATAGTGACGACAAGTAATCCATTTCCCTTATTTGTTTTTTTTTTCACACTTTGTCGACCTTGAGGTATCCAGTAGGATTGTCGTATGTGACAAAGTGTGTCAGCTACCCCACCATGTAACACGTTACTGTGGGTGTTTTGCACAATCAGTTTTGTTAGCCAATGATTCTTGGGGATCAATATTGGATGTATGGCTTCTTTAGGTAGTGAAGAATTATGAATTCTTCCTCGACATCTTATAATCTTTTCTGAGTCGAGATAAAGTCCTAAAGAATTAATCATAACAGGTTTCTTTGGGGATTTATTTTGTGTTTCTAGATATTTATATTCTGTAGAGAAAACATCTTTCTGTATTAGTTTCACCCAGTATTTAATGGGTTCAAGACATTCATAATTAGGTTTTATTCCTTTAATGAATTCAAAGACAAGAGTTTACCCAAAGATGAGTATTTAGATCCATCAATGACTATTTCTGTCGTGTATGCAGTATTTACACAACTTGTTTCTGCTGTGTTCAAGCAGACTGTTTCTTCTGGCATAATGTGAGCTTTTTGCTGAGGCCAGTTATTTTCATTTGAGAACCAGTTCTGTCCGTGGAGCCATAATTTATTATCCACAAATTTCTTGAGTGGGACACCACGTGACAACATGTCAGCTGGATTCTTTTGGGTAGAGACGTGGAGAAAGAGATAATCTCTCTGCATCTCTATTATTTCTGCTACTCTGTTCTGTACATAGACCAACTTACTCTTATTATTTCTTAACCACTGGAGAACTGCTTCATTATCACTCCAGATTACGGTTTTCTCCATAGTGAGATGATCAAGTACTTTGTTGAGATAGACAGCTAATTTTGTACCTACATAGAGTGCTGTCAGTTCCAATTGTGGTACTGTTCTGACCTTCAAGGGTGCTACCCTGGCCTTTGAAGTAATTAGTGTACTTCCTTTAGCATTACTCATGTAAGCTACAGCGCCATAACCTCTGGTTGACGCATCACAGAACACATGTAATGTGTACTTGTTTCGCTCTTGACCTATTTGTCTGGGAAATTTAATTTGATGAAGTTGCTTAAACTCCCTGGATATTTCATCCCATGCTTGACTCATTTCTAGAGGCAAGTTCTCATCCCATCCAATTTTGAGCTTCCATGCATCTTGCATAAGCATTTTACCCTTTATGGTAATTGGTGAGACGAGCCCCTAGAGGATCAAAAACTTGTGATACCTCTGACAGTAAACTACTTTTTAGTAAGTGTACTGAAATGATTTTTTGTTTATCTTTTTGAGACTCAAAGTATCTTCCTGTGTGTTCCAATTAAGTCCCAGCATATTGTTGCAATCAGGAATTTCAGCTTCAGGGAAATCTTCTTTGATAAGTTCCCTTAATTGCTTTGAATTTGTATTCCACATCCTTAGAGGCATATTTGCTTTTTTCATCCCCTTTGTTAGCTTCTCTGTATAAGGATTTCAAATCCCCCCTCTTTATTCACATACCTTGAAGATTGTCCACATAGAAACTTTCTTTAAGATTTCTTTGAAGGGACTTTAAATTTTCTTCAAATGTGTATTTAGAGTAGCTTCTAGTAAAATGGAGGGGAAATTTTTGCACAAACAATACTGACTTGAAACGATAAGTTTTTAAACAGGACTTGGAGGACCCATGTGGATTTTCAGGCCAAAAGAATCGAGTATAATCTCTATCTATTTCTTGTAGTCCTACTCTTAAGAAACCCTTGGAAATATCAGCCGTGTAGGCATATGGGTTTGTGCAAAATTTCATAAGCACTTTCTCCAAGCTTCTCAGTTAGTGAGGGTCCGGTCATCAGACAGTCATTAAGACTTGCTACATCTTTATTTGCACGTGCGCTGCAATTATATACAACACTTAGTGGAGTGGTTTCAGAATCTTTTCTGACTCCAGGGTGGGGGAAAGATAATGAGCTTCTGTCTTCAATTTATCTTCGACCATTTCCTCAATGAATTTATGTCCAACTGTTCTTGTATGATATTATCATAGACAGTCAGTAGCCTCTGGATTCTTCCTGACTCATGTATTTGTGCTTCATTTGTCCGAAAGCCATGCGATAATTGCTAGGCAGTTTGTGGTGGTTTTAAATTTTCCATGGTAACCTAACCCAATACTGTCCATCTTTATATCTGACGGTGTCCAAATATTGGCTATAAGTCTGAGACTCTTGTGGGCTTGGTTTATTTACATCAATACCTATCGCATCTAAATCCCCCAACTTAGCAACTGGTTCATTCATTTCTTCCAGTAATGATAATTTTTGCTGTGGTACATGATCACGTTATTCTCGTAACTAGTACATTTTCCACTGGGAAACAATATCAGCTTCTTTCCCACTTTGGGGAGGAATGGGACCACATATCATGTGGCCTCCTGCTGTTTTCAGCAAGTGAACATCATGTTTACTTACTATATTTTGCACAAAACAGTGATAATAATCACTTCCAATGATTAAATCAATTGGACTAATTGTGTCCGTCTGTAATGTCAGGACAGGGTAACTTGACCTTAGCTGCTTTCAGTGCTGCAACTGTTTCCTTTAATCCCTGGATCTGCACAGACTTTGGCAAATCATCTACTACCACAGCTTCTACTGTCTTTTTCCTGTTTCCTAGACCAACAGTGATTCTGGCTAGGTCATATGTCTGTTTTCCAGAATTGTGGAAAAAACCAGCTATATCTAACTGTACTTTGGCATAGGGTTGTTTATTCAGTTTCTGCAGCACTGTTCTTCTTATGAAGGACCTTTTTAAGCCTTTATCAAATAATGTTAGCACATTGGTTTTGTGTAATTTATTAGATAACTCAACTCGAGCTATCGGGAGAGCAGTTGCTTTAAACTTATCTCTCACATTTAATGCTGTTGCTTGTTGACTTCCTGATTCTGTGGAAGTCTGCTGCTGTTCAGCAAAAGTATTTGGGCATAATGGGCATAATGCTTGCATTTAAAACACTTCTTCATTGAGCATTTACCTCCCTTGTGTTCACCTAAACACTTGATGCACCTTTTCAGCTGGTGAACACGTTGTTTACGTGCCTCCATTGATGTGTATTGACTACAATACTGTGCCCAATGTGTTCCATCACAAAGTACACATTTTGGAGTACGTTTATGTGTGACAGTTTGTTTACTGTCTGTTGTATTCACAGCTTGATAAATGCCTATATGGGATTTCCCATTATGTGGTTTAGTGAGAAGTAGGTATACTCTTTTTATACTGAGTTGAAGGTTTGTTATCCACTGGATTTGTGGATTTTTCATCTTGTCTCGTTGCTTTTCATGCATGAAACTATTGTTTTTAACCATTGCTAATTTCTTCACAAGTGAAATAGCGTTTATTGAACATAATATTTAATCGTTCAATAGTTTGTGGTGACAACTTATCTTGTACAATACCACTGATAAACCAATCACATTGTCTTAGGTAATATTTAGCACCTAGAGATCTGAGGGCTATTGTCTAATGGGATTCTAAATGCCCGTAAGTCTGAAAAACAATGTTTGGGTGGCTTCAAACTTGATATTAAGACTGCATGTCTAACTCTAGCCTTGTCAGCATCAAAGTAATTGTCTGCTAAGACACGTAAGGCTATTTGATAATTGCCTTTGACCACCGGAAATGACTTAACAGTTCATAGGGTTCTCCCTTCCAAGACATTTAAGATAATTGAACTTGCAATCTCATCTATGTTTAGTTCGTGAATTTACTATGGACTGAAAACCACTAATGAATTCTTTATAATTATGACCTTGGAAATAGGGAATGACAATGTAGGTTTAAACTTGGTAATGGGGGCAAATTGTTGTTGTTACAGGTGTAACAGGTGTTTGACCACTAGTTACAGTAGGTCTCTGTGACAGAGTTTTGCGGCAGATAGCCTGTACTCCTGTCCACCTTAATTGTTGATTACTAAATGTATCCAAAACATTTTTAATTTCATCCTCAGATGGGTCTGATTCAAGAAATTTATTTTCATAATGTGTATAGTCTGAATAATTAAATTTTCCCGACGTTGTGTAAGTAATTCAAATTGACCTCAAGATCATCAAAATCTATGTTTGTATCTTGAGTTAATCCTATACAGACTGAAATTAGATTTTTTAATTGTGTAATCTTAGTCTGTAAAGACTGAAACTGAGTTTTCAAACAAGCCATTTTTAAAGGTAAAAATGAAAATTCTAGCACACCATACTTAGAGTGTTTAAAAAACACTGTACTGCTATAAACAGCTGAGTTTTTGTTATGCTTAAGTCAGCAATAATCGAGTCAGACACTACTGACCTACTAAGCTTAACCTCAGGGTGAATGACCATGAAGGGTACACAGTACATGTGGCTGGTGTTCATGGCTTTGAGTTTGCTGTGTCAGCCTGACCATGATGATTAATCGTAATAACGTTATACACTTTATTCACTATACACTATAAATGTACTGTATAACTGTAAATCACACGTGAATATTACTTACACATATAAATTTCACTGTTAATATATATTTGAAAGCTTACACTTTATATATAAGTTCCTTTAATATAACAGGTAATCTATAAGAAACAAACTTTAAACCCAATCTTGTCTCTTAATTTCTGTCTATAAACCCTTATAAACACTATGTGTATATACACTCAGACAAACCGAACATCACTTGGGTTGTTGTTGTCTTAGTCAGCGCTTCTTCGAGCTTGGAGCAGTGGATGCCGGGTGCCATCCCCCGTTTTCTTGTTAGGTGAGTCACTCAGCTCCCGTTTTCTTTGGGTGAACGCTGGGTGAGCGCCCGTTTTCTTTTGGCTGCCCATTCTATGTGATTGAGTCTGGAGGGACTCATTTATACTGATTTAAATTGTGAAACACTAGTTTTACAGCTTTTTTCGAAGGACCTTGGCTCGTAGGTTATTTGTACACTGTAGTACAACATATTTGGACCACAGTGTGGGCTTTATCCGGTTCGAGCACGACCAAAATGTTGAGAAATGGGATTACCAGTTAAGCTTAATTTTAAATTTAAATATAGGGAACACTTAGCTGATAAAAGACAGCAAATCGTCTACACAGCCGCCCTGCAGACGAGGTCTTGAATTGTTGTCATGATCATCTCTCAACGGGCTGGAATAGATCATATTATGTAAACAATAATTTACCCCTAGGGGGTGTTATGTCAAACATAAATTTCATTCACTGATAGCTGACAAACTTACTTGTGTGGACTCAAAAGTCCGCACCCCAACTGCCGACTATAGGTTGATTACAAACTCCTTGCAACTCAAGAACTGCGCAGTCCCCCCCCTACTACAAGAAATTCGTAACCTACCTTGCTCTTGTAGCGTGAGCTATGGTGTTCTTCACACCTTCGACAGGTATCAGTGACTTGATAGAAGCTGAAGTGTCCTTGGATGTCCACTTCTTTCATAGTCTAGGAATACACACACTGGTACCCTATGTTCCACAAGATTTGTCTTTATTGTTCACAATCCCTTATCACTAAAGAAAGCTGATCCACACTTCTCTTAAGTGTTTATTGTTTATGAGACACTTTGTTCACACTAATGCACAGATCGTTCTTTGTTGGTTATCCTGGCGTTTAGTGTCACTCTCAGTAGAGTCAAAAGTAATCTGAAGACGCCACAGCACCCATGCTTTTTACTTTAAATCCCCAGCACAAAAAGGGAAAAACTGACCTAGTACTTTTGCTTCCTTGCCACTTCCTCGATGAAGCAAAGCAAATCTTTGATTCTTTCTGTCTTAAGCATAGACAACAATGTCCACTATCTTTACTATGGTATAAAGTGGGAGCAGGATTTTCCTTAATTGTCCTGCTAAGGTAAGAGATGTACTGTCTCTTATTAAAATACACTGCAACACTGGACTGCAAGGAGCAGCGGTCGCTTGACCACAGGTCGTATACTGGTATGCATCTGGGATCAAATTTCTCGCTGTAGCAGTAAACAAGATATTTTTGGGCCCCTTCTGAGAGGGCTGGGCCCCTCAGGGCTGAAAGGGGCTGAAAGGGGCTGAAGGGGGCTGATACGCCCTCCTGGAGAAAATTTCTCCACAGGTTATTCCCTTCACTTGGCGAGGGATTCCCTTCACTTGGTGAGGACCCCTCTCTTGGCAGGGACTCCCTTCACTTGGCGGGGACTCCCTTCGATTGGGGGACTCCCTTCACTTGGGGGGGGACTCCCTTCACTTTTCGGGGACTCCCCTTTACTTGGTCGGTTATTCCTTTCACTTGACGGGGACTCCCTTTACTTGGCTGGGACTCATTTCACTTGGCGGGACTCCCTTCACTTGGCGGGACTCCCTTCACTTGGCTGGGACTTCCCTTTACTTGGCGGGGACTCCCTTCACTTGCGGGGACTCCCTTCACTTGGCGGGGACTCCCTTCACTTGGTGGGGACTCCCTTCACTTGGCGGAGATTCTTCACTTGGCGAGGGACTCATTTCATTTTGCGAGGGACTCCCTTCATTTGGCGATGGACTCCCTTCACTTGGCGAGGGAACTCCCTTCACTTGGCGAGGGACTCCCTTCACTTGATAGGGGAGCCATTTCACTTGGCGAGGGACTCCCTTCACTCGGCGAGGGACTCCCTTCACTTGGTAGGGGAGCCATTTTCACTTGGCAATGGACTCCCTTCACTTTGCAGGGGAGTCACTTCACTTGGCGGGGGACTTACTTTAGTTGGCAAGGGACTCGTTTTATTTATCGGGGAACTCACTTCAGTTGGCGAGGGACTCAGTTCACTTGGCGGGGACTGACAACAATGTACAAGGGACTGACAACAATGTACAAGGGACTGACAACAATGTACAAGGGACTGACAACAATGTACAAGGGACTGACAACAATGTACAAGGGACTGAAAAACAATGTACAAGGGACTGACAACAATGTACAAGGGACTGACAACAATGTACAAGGGACTGACAACAATGTGCAGGGGACTTGCAACAATGTACAAGGGACTGACAACTATGCGCAGGGGATTAACAACAATGTGCAGGGGAAACTGACAGCAATGTGCAGGGGACTGACAACTATGTGCAGGGGACTTGCAACAATGTGCAGGGGACTGACAACAATGTGCAGGGACTTGCAACAATGTGCAGGGGACTGACAACAAAGTGCAGGGGACTTGCAACAATGTACAAGGGACTGACAACTATGTGCAGGGGACTGACAACAGTGTGCAGGGTTGAGGATGCTACATTCCCCCTCCCCACATGATCACCAGGGGTGAGAGTGCCACAATACCCCCTCCCCACATGAGCACCAGGGGTGAGAGTGCAACACTACCCCCCTCCCCACATGAGCACCAGAGGTGAGAGTGCTACACTACCCTCCCCACATGAGCACCAGAGGTGAGGGGTGCTACAATACCCCCTCCCCCATATGAGCACCAGGGGTGAGAGTGCTACACTACCCCCTCCCCACATGAGCACCAGGGGTGAGAGTGCTACACTACCCCCTCCCCACATGAGCACCAGAGGTGAGAGTGCTACAATACCCCCTCCCCATATGAGCACCAGGGGTGAGAGTGCTACACTTTCTCTCCCCACATGAGCACAAGGGGTGAGAGTGCTACATTCTCTCTCCCCACATGAGCACCATTGGTGAGAGTGCTACACTCCCCCTTCCCCACATGAGCACCAGGGGTGAGAGTGTTACACTCTTTCTCCCCACATGAGCACCAGAGGTGAGAGTGCTACACTACCCCCTCCCCACATGAGCACCAGGGGTGAGAGTGCTACACTCCCCTCCCTAACTGAGCACCAGGGGTGAGAGTGCTACACTCCCCCCTCCCTACATGAGCACCAGGGGTGAGAGTGCTACACTCCCCCCTCCCTACATGAGCACCAGGGGTGAGAGTGTTACACCCCCCACATGAGCACCATAGGTGAGAGTGCTACCATCCCCCCCACATGAGCACCAGGGTGATGTGCATTTCCCCCTCCCCACATGAACACCAGGGTGAGAGTGCTACACTCCCCCCCTCCCTACATGAGCACCAGGGTGAAGTGCTAAAACTCCCCCCTCCCTACAGCACCAGGGGTGAGAGGCTAC
>NW_026474937.1:0-10281 GCF_026875155.1 Cherax quadricarinatus
ATTGTATTTCCCATTTCCAGGACTAAAGCCCGGGCTTTATAAAAAAACCCGGGTTTCCCCGAATCCCTTCACAAAATATTACCCTGCTACACCCCAAGATCTCACCAGCCCCAAAAAAACCATTCGTCCCCTTTTCACTCCTATCTAACACGCCAACACACGGAATTTCCAAGCCCCTCGTCCAAAAACCTCCTTTCCCCCTTTCTTAAACCCTTTTGAGGACGCCCCCTCCCCCCTTTCCCTTTCCCTATAGATTTTTATCTTTCCATGTATTCTTTGACCTTTCCTCTAAAATGACCAAACCCCTCAACAACCTTCAGCCCTTGACAAATACTTTTATTAACTCCACCCTTCCCCAAATTTCCACATTCGAATTTTCTGCAAAAATTTTTAACCACCATTGACCTTAGACGGGCATCTCCACTGCCTCCAACCTCCCCTCACTCTGCATTTACAACCCAAGTTTCACACCCATAAAATTTTGGTACCACTATATTTTCATACACCCTTCTTTGTCTAAAAGATAACGTTTTTGTCTCCACAATCCCCAAAACACACCATCCCCTTTTTTCCTTCATAAATTTGTTTTTAACAACAACCCCCAAATGCTATTTCTAAAAACCCCTCCTTTAGATGCAGGCATTGTCTTCCATTCCAGGACTAAAGTCCGGCTTTATAAAAATAACCAGTTTCCCTGAATCCCTTCACTAAATATACCCTGCCCACTCCAACGATCGTCAGGTCCCATATACCTTTTCGTCCCCATTCACTCCTAGAACACGTCATGCACGCCGCTGGAAGTCGAAGCCCCTCCCCCAAAAAACCCCCCTTCCCCCCTTTTTTTCCAACCTTTTAAGACAACCCCACCCCGTTTCCTTCCCCTACTGATTTAAATGCTCTCCTTCATTCTTTTTGATCCATTTCTCTAAACCCAAAACCAAACCTAACAACCTCTTTTCACCCTGCTAATTTTTTTATTAATCCACACCTTTTCCTAAAATTTCCCACTCTGAATTTTTTTGATAATATTTACACCAACATTGCCCCTTAGACAACATCCCACTGCCCCAACTGTCTCCTTTCTCGATTCACACCCCAAACTTCCCCCATAAAGAGTGTTGGGACTCTTACTTTCAACATTCCTTCTTTGCCCCCATGATAACGTTTTTTGACTCCCAATACCTCAAAGCACCCCTCACCTATTTTTCCCCCCATCAAATTTATGATTTAAACCCCACCCTTTATAAATCCTCCGCCGACACATCAAACCCCAAGTATCTGAAAACATTCGCTTTTTTCAACCCTTCTCTCCAATTCTCCAAATTTTAATCCATTTTTTTTCTAAATCATTTGATACCCTCATCCCTTTTCCTTTTCTATGTTCCTTCAATTTTTTTACATTTCACACACTCCCAATCATCTACTAACCTTTGAATTTTCTTTTAAAACTTCTATAAGCCGTACATCAGCAAAAAGTAGCTGTTCAATTCCCATTTTTTATTTTATTCTCCATAATTTAATCTCACCCCCCCCCCGAACACCCTAGCATTTACTTCTTTTACAACCCAGCTATAAATATATTAAACAAACCATGGTAACATTACACATCCCTGTCTAAGACCTACTTTTACGGGAAGTATTCTCCTCTCTTCTACACACCCTAACCTGAGCCTCACTATCCTCATAAAAACTCTTTACAGCATTTAATAACTTACCATCTATTCCATATACTTGCAACATCTGCCACATTACTCCCCTATCCATTCTATCATATGCCTTTTCTAAATCCATAAATGCAATAAAAACTTCCCTACCTTTATCTAAATACTGTTCACATATATGCTTCTTTATCTAAATATTGTTCACATATATGCTTCAATGTAAACACTTGATCTACACATCCCCTACCCGCTCTGAAACCTCCTTGCTCATCCGCAATCCTACATTCTGTCTTACCTCTAATTATTTCAATTATAACCCTACCGTACACTTTTCCTGGTATACTCAGTAAACTTATTCCTCTATAATTTTTACAATGTCTTTTGTCCCCCTTCCCTTATATAAAGGGGACTTATAGCTCTCTACCAATCCTGGGTACCTTCCCATCTTTCATACATTTTTTAAAACAAAAGTACCAACCACCCAACACTATATCCCCCTGCTTTTAAATTTCTGTCATGTTCCACATTTCCCAGCGCTTTCCCTCCTTTCATTCTACGTAATCCCACGTACCCCCCCCACACCTACTTTCTGCTCTTCTTCATCCAAAAAGATGGTATACCCCCCGGGCCAGTGCATAAAAATACCCCCCTCCCTTTCTTCCTAACATTTAAAAGTTCCTCAAAATATTCCCCCCATCTACCTATACCTCCATCTCCCCATTACTAACTCCCTACTCTTTTTTAACTGACAAATCCATACTTCCCTACGTTTTTCTTAAATTTTTTAACTTCTCCAAAATTTTTTCTTATTTTCTTTTAAAAAATTTCTTGACAGTGCCTCTCCCCTTTTTCATCTGCCTCCTTTCGCACTTTCCACCATCTTCACCTTTCTTTTACTCTCCATATTCTCTCTTTTTATAACACTTCTGCTTTGTAAAAACCCCCATTAGCAAACTTTTTCTTTTTTAACCCAACCCACTTCTCTTTCCCAATCACCCTCTTTCCTCCTCCCCCCACCCTCCTATAACCAAAAACTTCTGCCCCACATTCTAATATTGCTTTTTTAAAAAACTATTCCAAAACCCTCTTAAACCCCCCCCATTTTCCATCTCTGCACTACCCACCTTTCTGCCAATATCGTTTATATCTAAACCCCGAACTTCCTCCTCCCTAAGTTTATACACTTTCACCCCCCTCTTCTTTTTTGCCACCCTCCCTTGTCCATCTCCCTCTTACTCTAACTGTAGAACAACTAAAAATGATCCATATATCATTCCCCCTCTAAAACATGTACTCCTGGAGCCTACCCATAAACCCTTTATACATTTATTAAACAAAATAGAACCACCCCAACATATACCCCCCCTGCTTTTAACATTTCTGCATGACCCCATCGTTCCAGCGCTTTACCGCCTTTCATTCTACGTAATCCCACACCCCTCCCCCACATTCACCTGCCTTCTTCACTCCTAAAAATGGATACCTCCCTGGCCAGTCGGAAATTACGCCTCCCTTTCTTCGTCGACTTTTAAAAGTTCCCCAAAATTTTCTCGCCATTTTGCCAATGCCCACTCCCACTACAAACTCCCTACTCTTTTTTTAACTGACAAATCCATTCTTTTCCTTTTTTTCTTAACTTTTTAACCCCAAAAATTTTTTCAAAATTTTCATTAAAAATTTCTTGACAGTGCCTCTCCCACTCTATCATCTCTCTCCTTTTGCCTCTCCCCAACCACCTCTTCACCTTTCTTTATTTCCAATACAGTGGGGCCCCACTTATACGGCGTTTGGGTTCCAGGCTGTCCCCCAAAAAGCAACATCCCCAAACCCAAAAGCCTTTTTTTTTTCATTTATAAATGCATTAATGCCAAAAAACAAGTTTACAAAAAATTTAATTAAGTTAGTAAAAATAGCTTTAAAAACACACAAATAAATAAATTTACATTCATTTTTCTTATCTTTTTACAGTATTTTAATCTTAAAATGGGATGGGTGAAGAAACTTTTTTTGTAGGAAGCGGTGCAGGTACCCCCAGGTGTGGGTAGCACTGGCTCCCCGTCTCATACTTTTTATACATATTTAAAAACCCAAGGGGTAAAATACACATCATATCCAAAATTTATTTACCTTAAAACATCTGTATTTTAGTAAGGAGAGGTGATAGTATTTATTGTAGGAAGTCATGTAGGAGCCGGTACGTGTGCCCGCCTGGGCCACCTACCGGCACCTACATGGGCCCCAAGCCATTTATTAACATTGACATACCTTTTTCACTAAATTTTAAAATTTTTCTAAAAACTCCTTAGGCCATCATAAACGAAGGGAGAAGCAATAAATAATTCATCCCGAAAATTGAAAACAAAAGCGGAGGGGGGAGTGGTGGGCCAACGCAGATTCATACATGTTTTCCTGAGGGCTGAGCAGAAAAAAAGAAAGTTTCCCCCGCCCGGCTCCCACACAGGTCCACAAATTTTTATCAGAGCACAATAAAATATGCAATAAATGCCAGAAACAAGTTTACACTAATTTAATTTTTAATTTTAACAATAAAAATTGGGTTTTAAAAACACAATAAAAGGAAAAGGGGAAAATACTGTATATTTTTCCGAAATACGGAAAACTTATGGGAAAATGATGGTTATATTGTATTAATAAAACTTGTTATAAAAAAGGGGAAGCCCTGCGCCTCGCAGGGGAGACTCGCCGTTTGAACTAGTCAACACAAACGTTAGTGAAAATGGGAAGAATTTTCAAATGGGACCCAAAATTGTTGGATGTGCTTTTCCTGCAAAATTTTAGTATCAGGCACAGGACAGGACAACTCCGGGAACCTCAGAAAACTGTCTAAATTATTTTTTAAAATTCGGGCCCAGTAAATTTTTTCGTAAATGTAGGAAAAAGGGGGGGGGGTCCTATACATGACACATTAATCTCCGTCAAATTGGTGGTGTTATGATTAAGATATATTCTCCTTTTGTTATATAAATTTGTTGTATATATAAAATAATATAAATATATTATTATAAAATTTTTAATAAAATATATATAATATAATTTTTATTAATTTTAATATACAGTCCAAAAATTTAATTTTTTCCCAAAAATCCTGGTGTGCAATTTCATTTGAAATTAATGGTCTAGAGCAACGTGGATAGACGCTGGGGTTTAAAAGGGGGAATTTTTTTGACCTATTGCCCAGTTTCCAATTGTCTTGTAACCTTGATAAATAAAATTTATTTTGTTACCTTTTACTGGTAGTACCTTATGATTACCCCAGATAAAGAAATTTTTCCAAATTTAATTGCCCTTGGGCCCTTCTTGAACCGGATAAAATTATGAAGTCTTTAATTAGTTAATTATTAAAAATTTATATATGAAATGACAGGAGGTGGATTTTAATTTCACAAATTTACATAATGTGTGTTGTTTTAAATTATTAAAATATTTTTTTTGATAATCAATCTGGCTAATTTTTTTAATTTGTATAATAAAAATTTTGAAAACCCAAGTCTGGCAAAAGGGTTTTGTTTTAAATGTACATTGAAGTTTATTTTATAATTTTCTTAATTAATTGCGAGCTCAAGTAGCGGGGGGATTTATTCAAGGTAGGATGTGTCAGTGTTGTGAGCTGGGGTCAGTGATTGATTGGGTTAAATTTAATACATTGCATCATGGCTGAAATGGGGAATTTTAATATAAAGACAAAATATGGAATATAGAGAAAAAAAGCATCAATAAAGGCTAAAAAGGTCAGAAACCAAGGCATATAATAATGTTGGAATAATGAAAAAGGGAAAATGTAGTACTGATGTTTTAAAATTTGTATTTAGAGGGTGTCCTGGTGGCTAAAACTCCTGTTTAAACCCCACGGAGGGCCCGGGGTTCATTCCTGGCGGGGGGGAAATCCGCACTTTTCCCTTAACTATTGTCCTGTTCCCTAGCAGCAAATATTCCGGGGTGTAGTTACGGTGGGGGTCGCATCCTGGGGGAAAAGATTAAGGCCCCAATGGAAATAATTAGACAGCCTCAAGACGCACTGACTTTTTGGGGTTATCCTGGTGGCTAACCCCCCGGGGTTTTTTTTAAAAAAATTAAACGAAATCTTATCTTATTTTCCCTTTAAAGTAATAGTATATTCATACAAATTATATTACAACAAAATAAAGGAGATTTTTTAGTAAAGGTAGATAACTAAATAACCATGTTTAAATCACTTTTAAAATTAAAAGAAAAGATTTTTTTCTTGTAAAAGTCAAGCTTTAAAATTAATTAAAATAGTAAACCGGGGCATTAAAGTGTCCCCAAACAAATAAGATGTCTTTGCCAAAACCCCAGAATTGTTTTACCTTATTTAATCCTGGTGAAAAAAGGGGGGAGCTTTTTGGGCAATTTTTAAAGCAGCTGTGCAGAAGGGGTACCTAACTGGAACAAAATTTTTTTACCCAAAGGACAATTTGAGGGAAAGCTACATACTCATACAAGCTTTCCCAATGTAGAGACTCTTACAAGGACAATTTACTTGTTTAAATCACTTTTGGGGAATATGAACAAAGTAGGTTGGCCCATAATACATTTTTAATTTTAAAAAACTCCAATCACCTTACAAAGGTTTTAAAAGCAGTTTAGAGTTAAACTGGAGAGCACTCTCAAAACTTTAAGTAAAAATATAAATCGAAGGATCGACTGGGTTTTTGATGCCATGGTAAAATTTAAAAAATTTTTAAACGTAAAACACTTGAATTGTTTCTCGAAAAAATAACACAGGGGTTTTTTTGGGCTGGAGGAAATAAAAAAGGTCTACAAGAATTAAAATTTTTAGTTGCAGACCGCCAACCAACTCTTTAAAAAGAAAAAAAAAATAAAAACTCGGGGTACTGTCAAGTTTTTACAAAGGGAAAAATTATCCCCAAAAGTAACAAAAATTTATTTCCCAAAATGTTGCATGGTGCAATAAGTAGCAAGAATCAGAAATAAAGATTTTTCCCCAAGGTAAGAAGAAATAAGTACCCCCCTAAGAGTACCCCCGTTAATAAAAAACCACCAAAGAAAAGAGAGATTGTCTTTTTGAAGGGATCTTTTTCTAAAATTACAATCATACAATTCATGGAAAAAAACCTAGTTTACCTGGAGGAGTTCCGGGGGGCTGTGACCAGGGCCCCCTGGTGGATCAACCTCTTTAAACCCGGGGTTACGCTGGCTGCACGCAACCAACATACGAGCCACAGCCCGGGTGATCAGGGAACCGATTTGGTGCTTGTCCAGTCCGCTTGAAGAACCCAGGGTCTGTTGGAATCCCCCCTTTTGTTTCTGGGGGGCAGTTGAACATCTCGGCCCCTGACACTTATTGTATGGTCCTTAACGGCTAGGACCCCGTTTTTTATTGGGGGGGTTTCTCGTCTGCCAAATCTTTTGTTTTTATGAGTGATTTTTTTTGTGCAAGTTTGGTACTAGTCCCCTAGGATTTTTTTGGGTTTATATAATTGTATCCCCCCTGCGTTCCAGGGGAAAACGGGGGGGGCAGGAAACCCAAGCCTCCCCGTAATTGAGGTGTGTGGGAAAAAACTGTATATATTTTCCTAAAAACATAGTTATTAATGTAAATTGGCCCTACTGTTTTAAAATTTATGTAAACGAAAACGGGAAGCTGGCCGCGCAAAGGAGAGTCACCAATTTGTTTTTTAATTGGAACAACGTTTGTGAATGGGAAAAAAAATTTCATGCTCTAAGGGTTAAAATTGGGCTACACCTCTCAAATAGGAGGCGAAATTGTTGGGTGTGCTTCCTGCATGACTTGAGATATCAACGACAACGGGCAACTCCAGGAACCTCAATAAGCTGTCAATTTATGTTTAATTTTGGCCAAAAATTTTCATAAATGTATGCAAAAGGGGGGGTTTCCCGACATGACACATTTTTCTCCAGTCAAATTGGTGAATGTTTTTATTTAAAAATTCTCTTTTTTGTTATTATATGGGATCTATAACATTTTATTATTTTTATATAAGTCCCCAAATTTATAAATTTTTCCACATTCCTGGTGAGTATTTTTCATTTGTAATTTAAAGGGCCCGAGCAACTTGGGATTGACATGGTAGGATCGAAGGGGACATTTTTTGTGACCTAGGGGTCCCAAATTCCCACTTGCTAATTGATAAATAATAAACTTTTTTAAAATTTTCTGGGATGTATTATGATTAATCCAGGTAAATGCAATTTTTCCCCAAATTTAATTTGCCCTTTTTCCTTCGAACCCCGGGTGTAATTAGTTTAAATCTTTAAATTTAAATTTTTAAAAAAATTATATTGAATGACAGAAGAGGTGGAGTTTAAATTTACAAATTTCTTAATGGTAGTGGTTATAATTATTTTAAATTAATTTGGGTAAGTCAAACATGGGTAAAGATTAAAATTAATTGATAATGTATGTTAATGAAAGCCAGTGACATTTTTAATGGTTTTTATTAATTTTGCAAACCCCAAAAAGGCAGGATTTTAAAAAATGTATTTTGCAATATTAATTGATAAACAATTCTGGGCCCAAAATTTTTTATATGTATGTGTAATTGAAAGCCCAATGACTAATTAATAATGTGTATAATATTAATTTTGCTATGCCAATTCGGCAAAGGATTTTAATTTTAAAAATAAATTTTGATAAACCAAGTCTGGCTAAAGTTTGTTTTATTTAAAGTACATTTGAAGTTTTATTATTTTTTAAGTAATTGCTAAGCCAAGTAGTAGGGGTTTATTTAAAGGTAAGTTGTTATTTACCTTTATAAAGTGCATAAATTTTGTACATAATCATGTTTATAAAAAAGTTGAATTTAAAACATTGCACATGGGGGAAAAAAAAGAGAAAATTTAATACAAGACAAACATATGGAAAAAATAGGGAAAGAAAACATCATTGAAGCTAGAAGGGTCTGTAAACCCAAAGGGAATAATAAAGGTTTTAATTAATGAATCAAGAAACTGGAATACTGATGATTTTTAAAATTTTTATTTTGATGCTTTTGGTAAACTGTGATTCAACAAAATTTATTAAACAAATTGAAGGAGATTTTTTAGTTAACTTTGTAGATGAGATGAAGTAGAATTTTGGATTAAACATATTATGTAGAGGAAAAGATTTTTGAAAAAACAGGCCTTTAATAAAATTTTAAAAAGTGTCCCGGCGTTTAAAAAAATTGCCCAACAAAAAATATGTCTTTTGCCAAAACTCCCCCGAGTTGTTTCCTTTTTTAATCTGGTGAAAATTGGGGGGAATTTTGGGCAATTTTTAAAGGAGCTGGCATGAAAGTAGTGATGCCTGTGTAACTAAAAATTTTTTTACCCCAAAAGGCAGGAAGAGGGATGTTATACCAAAAGCCTTAATGAGATTCTTACAAGGAGCGGGGTTATTGAAGGCCCCCTTAGGTTATAGAAAAAAAGGGGGGCATTTGGTAAAAGAAAAATTAGGTGAGGTTTAAGGTTTATGAAAATTTTTTTTTCTATTAATATCATTGTTAATTTTTTAAAATCTCTAATCACAAATTACAAAGGTTTACACGTTTGGTAAATAGACAAATTAAAACTTTGTAAAAAAAAATTGGGAATCAGAAAATGGGTTATTTAAAGGCCATTTTTACAGAATAAAATTTAAAATATAAAAAACCCAAAACTTGAAAAATATCACAAGGTTTTTTTTGGGCGGAAAAAAAACTATTAAAAATTAATTGTTCAACAAAACCAATATTTTTAAAATAAACATTTAAAAATTAATTTTTCAAATTTTCCCCAAAAAAATTATCCCCAAAATTTTAAAAAAATTTTTTTCCAAAAAAATTTAAAAAGGTAATAAATACAGGAATCAGAAATTTAAGATTCTCCAAAGGTAAGAAAAATAATTACCCCCCTAAGGGTAAACCCAGTAAAAGAAACCCGTCAAAGAAAAGGAATTTCTTTTCTGCAAGGGTACTCTTTTTTCTAAAATTCAAATACAATTAGGAATGTAAAAATTAAAAATTGGAGGAAAATTGACAGTTATCAGGGGTTGGGGAACCAAGTAAAGGGTTGTTAGCCAAATTTAAATTCTGTTTTTCAAAGTCACAAAGGAAGCACCAAAAGTAAGTGTAAAGGTCAATGTAATTTGAAATAAGATAATGTTGGGCAACCCGACAAACAGTGGCTAAGTAAAAATTGCTGTAAAGTTTTAATGTGGTTTTGCAAAGAGCCTTTCCATGAAGCAAAGCAAATGCTTGAATATTGTGTCTTAAGCATAGACAAAAAATGTACCTATCTTTTTACCTGGTAAAAAAAGTGGGGCAGGATTTTCCTTAATTTCCTGCAAGGTAAGAGTTGGACTGTCTTTATGAAATACACGCAACACTGGGGGCTTTCATGGAGCGGAGCCCTCACATGCTGGTACTGCATCTGGGGTCAGTTTTTTCACGTAGCAGTAAACAAGATGTTCCCCCCTTTTGAAGGGTGGGCTCCCAGGGCTGAAAGGGGTTTAAGGGGGTGAAGGGGCTTAACCCCCCCCCTGGAAAAATTTCTCCCACTGGGGGCGGGGGAGGTTTCCGCGGGAAGTTATATTATTTTTTGATTTTTTATTGCCACCATGTTTTTGTCCCTTTTCTGA
>NW_026474938.1:0-10712 GCF_026875155.1 Cherax quadricarinatus
CGGGAGGGAAGAGGCGATTGGTGGAATGATAATGAAAAGAGGTTAAGGGAAAAAAAATTTAGCTATGGGGAAGTTTTTACAAAGTAGAAGTGAGAAGGAGGGAAGGTTATGGAAAAAAAGAGAGAGGTTAAGAGGTGGTGAAGCAATGTAAAAAGAGAGCAAATGAGAGAGTGGGAATGTTATAAACAAATTTTGTTGAAAATAAAAAAATTTTGGGGAGTGAAATTTAACAATTAAGAAACCCTAGAGAACAAATGGATTTGTCTTAAAAATGGGAGAGGAGAGTTATTAAATGGAGATTTAGGGTTTTGGGGGGAAGAGGGGAGGGAATATTTTGAGGAATTTTTTAAAATTTTGATAAGTGGGGAAGCGTGTTTTGTGTATGGAAAAGGAGGAATAACATCTTTTTGGAGTGGGAAGAGCCCAGTTGGAGTGTGGGGAAGTTCGGAGTCTAGGTAAAATAAAAGGGGGGTAAGGCAGCGGATTGAGGGGGAAAAAGATAAAATTTAAAAGCGGGTGGGGTTATATTTTTGGGTGGTCGGTGCATTTTTTTAAATAAATGTATGGAAAGGTAAGGCCCTAGGGTTTGGCAGAGGCATGCAGTTCCTTTGTATAAAGGAAAAGGGAAAAAAGAGAGTGAAAAAAATTATAGGGGAATAAGTCTGCTGATATCCCTGGTAAAGTTTTGGGGAAAATTATTATTGAAAAAATTAAGAGTAAGAGGAGAAAGGATACAGAGAACAAGGAGGCTTTGGAAAGGTTTGGGTGGTGGCCCGGGTGTTTACAGTGAAAATGTAAGTGAACATTTTTATTAGGCTAAAGAGTTTTTGTGGCATTTAGGTTTGGAAAAAGGCGAGTGACGGGTGGATAGGGGGGCATTGGGGCAGAGTTGCGGTGTATGGGTAAAGGGTGGTTACTAAAAGCGGGAAATTTTTTTTTTTCGGTATATTGAGGCCAAATTTAGAGTATGTGGGAAAGAGGGAAATTTATTTCCCAGTAAAAGGGGGCCTTAGACAGGTGTGTGATTCACCGTGGTTGTTTAATATATTTTAGATGGGGTTGTAAGAGAAGTAAATGCGGGGTTTTGGCAGAGGGGGTGGAGTTAAAAGAAAGAATCACACACAAAGTGGGGTTTCACGTTTTCCCTTTTTGAGACATGTGCCCTTGGGGGGGATTCTGAATAGAAGTTGCGAGATTGGTGGATGAATTTGGGAGGGGGTGCAAAAGAAGAAAAATTAAAAGGGGAATACAGGAAAAGTAGGTTATGAGGAAACAAAAAGATTAGGTGATAAAAAATTGAATTCGATTGGAGGGGGAGGTAGGAGGAGGTGAATGTATTTAGATTTTGGGGGTGGGGTGTCAGCGGATGGGTCTATGAAAAATGAGGTGAAATAGAATTGTGGGGGAAAAAAGGGTGGTGCATAGGAGTCTGTGGGGACAAAACTTTGTTTGGGGGGCAAAAGGGGAAAGTAGAGATATGTTTTACCAAACGCTCTTTTATGGGTGTGAAAACATGGGTGGAATGTTGCAGCGGGAGAAGGCTGGGGGCAGTGGAGATGTCATGTCTGAGGGCAATGTGGGTGTGAAAAAAATGCAGAGAATTGTTTGTTGGAATTAGGAGGGGGTGCGGGATTACCAAAAATGATGTCCAGGGGGGAGGGAAAGGGGTTTTTGAGGTGGTTTGGAAAGTAAAAGAATGGAGCGAAACAGAAATGACTTCAAAGAGTGGTATTTGTTCTGTATTGGAGATGGCGGGGTAGGGGCGGCCTAGGAAAGGTTGGAGAGAGGGGGTAATGGAGGTATTGTGTGCGAGGGCTTGGACTTCAGCAGGTATGCGTGAGGTGTTTCATATGAGTGAATCGGATGACCAATGGTTTTTTTTAATACTGACGTGCTGTTGGAGTGTGGCAAATACAGTAACATTTATGAAGGGGTTCAGGGGAAACCGGCCAGGGCCGGATTGAGTCTGGAGAATGTGAAGTACAGTGTTCTGCACTCTGAAGGAGGGGTGTTAATGATTTGCAGTTTAAAACTGTAGTGTAAGCACCTTCTGGCAAGACAGTGATGGTGTGAATGATGGTGAAAGTTTTTTCTTTTCGGGCCACCCTACCTTGGGTGGGAATCGGGGCCAGTGTGATAATAAAAAAAATAAAATGCAACAAGCATAATATATTCGCTACCTACATTCATGAAACATACATTTATACATACACAAGAAATCACCTATCTCGAAACAACAATTTGTTTAAGTATATTAATTAGTCAAACAATTTCATACATGCACGGTGTGTGTGTGTGTGTGTGTGTGTGTGTGTGTGTGTGTGTGTGTGTCGTGTGTGCACTCACCATCACTTGGTTGTGGTTTGCAGAGGTCGAGTCACAGCTCCTGGCCCCGCTTGTTCCTTATCCACTCTTCCCGCTCCATGAGCTTTATCTACATTCTTACAACTACGTATGGATCCTGCCTCCACTACATCCCTTCCCGGACTATTCCACCTTCCCTGACAACTCTGTGACTGAAGAAATCTTCCCTAACATTTCCCTGTGTTCATCTGAGTCTTCAACTGCAATGTGTCCCTTGTTGCTGTGTCCCATCCAGGTGTGAAAATCTTGTTTCTGTCCACCTTGTCGATTCCTTCAGTATTTTATATGCTGTTATCACCACCCCACCTATCTCTCCTGTCTTCCAGTGTCGTCAGGTCGATTTTTCCACTTAACCTCTCCTCGTAAGACATACTTCCTTAGCAAACTTTGCACTTTCCTCTAGTTTCCTTACATGTTGGCTAGGTGAGGGTTCCAAAACTGTGCCGTAATAACTCCAATATGGGCCCCAATGTACAAAATATACAGGGTCCTGAATGATTCCTTATTTAGATTGTCGGAATGCTGTCTTAGGTTTGCCCAGGCCACCATTTGTGCAAACATTATTTGGTGATGTGCGCTCAGGGAGATGTGCCTGGTGTTATACCCACCCAGGATCCTTTTCCTGAAGTGAGGTTTGTTGTGATTGGCCCCTTGACTGTACTGTACTGTACTGTCTGTACTTTGTGTGTGTGTTGTGTGTGTGTGTGTGTGTGTGTTAGTGTACGGTGTTGTGAGTGTTGTTAGTGTCATTTGTGGTGTGTGGTGTGTGTGTGTGTGTGTGTGTGAAGTACTCACTAGTTTGTACCCACCAGTTGGTTTTTTTAAAAGGGTCGATTACAGCTCTGGGCCCCTCTTCTTCGCTGGTCGCTTCTAGGTCATATCTCTCTCCCTACCATGGGCTTTATCCATACTCTTCTTAAAGTTATGTATAGATTCCTGTCTCCATTACTTCACTCCTTTAGAATGTTCCACTTCTGGCAAGTCTAGACTGAAGAAATACTTCCTAAACATTCCTGTGACTCTTCATGAGTGTCAACTTCCAGTGTGACCTCCTTTTGCTATGTCGCATCTGTGATATTCGTCGCTATTTCACCTTGTCAATTACTTCAGTATTCTATATGCCGTTATCATGTTCCCCCCTATACGTCCTGTCTCCAGTGCGGTCAGTTGATTTCCTTTAACCTCTCCTTTACGGCATACCTTTAGCTCGGGATAGTCTTGTTGCAACTTTTGCATTTTCTCTAATTTCTTGTCGTGCTTGACCAGGTGTTGTGTTCTCAAATATGGGTCTGAGTATTAACACAGTGTATTGTGCAGTGTTTTGTTGAATCGTTAAGTAGATGTTTGATATGCTATTCTTAGTTTGCCGGCGCCATATGCTGCAGTCTCGTTATTTGGTTGATGTGCGCCTCAGATGTGCTCGGTATGATGCTCACCCAAGATCATTTTCCTAAGTGAGTTTGCAGCCTTTGACCTCCTAGACTGTACTCCGTTCTGCGGTTTCTTGTCCTTCCCCAAATTCATGACTTTCACTAGTTGGTTTTATTAAACTGCAGGACTATCTGCCGGAACAGGCTTGCAGCCTGTCCAAATCTCCTTCTTGGCTACTCGATCCTCGACACACTTGTATTCCCTTCATTAGCTTCACACCGCCTTCTAACAGGGGTCGCCTCTGTATCTATTCTTTCTGTCATGTCATTCACATTCTGGAAACAACACGGCTAGGACTGACCTTGTGAACCACTAGACCCATGGCGTTCACTCTAACGTTAACAACTTACCAACCACTTTTTCCTTCTTTTAGGTATACCCTGATCCAGGCAAATATTGTTCTGTTTTTTTGTGCCTGTTTTCTTGTAGCTTTTAAACCAGTCTCTTGTGTGCTGTTGTCTGCAAAGTCTCATGCAATAAAAGAAGATTTGCAGTCTCCCATCCCTCTCTCTCATGTTTTATTCTCGTTCGAACTCCAGTAGGTTTGTAACACAGGATTTTCCATCATTGAAGCCTTGCTGGGTGTTCCAGTTTTATCCATTCCTTTTCTAGATGCTCCACCACTTTCTCTGATTCTCTTCTTTTTGACTTTACGTAATGTACAAGTCTGTGACAATCGTCTGTAGTTTCTGCTGCTTGATCTGTCTCCTTTCTTAAAAAAGAGGGACTACATTGTGTCTTCCATACCAGAAGCAGTTCCCCTATTTCAATAGATTTATTATAGATTGTTGATCAGCTGCGTACCATTGGCGTCTGTTCCTTCTCGCTCAGGACCCAAGGAGAGACGTATCAGGGCCCACCCGCCTTCGAGGTATCTTGTTTGCTAGATGTTTCTTCGCCTCCTCCTCGGTTGTGTATCAGTGTGGCTAGCACTTGCTGGCCTACCCTACACTCGGTTTCCTGGAAGGCCTTTCTGTCTACACCGGTGACTATAAGCCTTAAATATTGAGCTGGCTCATCGATATACTTATGGTCGTCCTATGAGTCCTCTCCTTCTTTTAGCCTGATTACCTGGTCCTTGACTGTTGTTTTCCTCCTAATGTAGCTGCATAACAACCTTGAGTTGCTTTTGATGTTATGTCGTTCTATATTGCCGCTGGGTCCATTCCTTATTCATGAATATTCGTTTTTTTTGGCTCTTGGACTCAGTTCCTTATTTTTCTGAGTCTTACTTCAGTACTTTTTTCCAGTTTTAGCACACGACTTGGCTTTAATCTCTCCTCATCTCGAAGTAAAACGATGGAGTCAAAGTTTCTGTTGTCCTTGTAGAGAACTTCTTCTCTATCCCGTGCATTTGTGGTCACATGTTCCATCATTTTAATTACTGTCTTCTCCTTTAGCTCTGTTTCCCTTGTACCTCATATAGGAATTGCCACATGCCTATGTAGTCCCCTTTTCTTGAAGTGCAGCTTCTCCTGTCCTCATGCACGTTTCACTCTCCTACTGTTAACTCTAGAATGTTATTCGAACTCTGGATCCATGAGATTCACTAGAGCCGAGGGCCTTTCTTTGTTATATCCCCTATGTCTGAACTTTTCAAGGGAGCACGAGGTCTAGCTTAATAGTTCTTCCTCTCTTCTCTCTCTGGTTGTGGTTCCGAATTATGCTGGAAGCATGGAAGTTTTACGCACGCCTCCAGCATTTAGCAATCCACGTCTCTGGACCCGCATGTGGGCTCCAGGTTTCCACAAGTCAAGTTTCATTGTTGTTTGAAATCCAGGACTAGTAACATTTGCCTACCCTCTGGACCCTTCTTACCACCTCGGCTTGTGGGTCCTTCATCGCTCTGTTGCTCTCTTGTCATGGTCTCCTGCTGCTCGGTGGGCGGATTGTACATCACTTGGTTCATCTCTTTTGGACCTGGTTGAGGTACGGTGCATGAGGTACAGGTGAGATTACAGAGCTAAAGGAAATGATAAAACACCTGACGAGAAAGTGCAGGACAAACAGAGAAGTTGTACCAAAGGACAAGAGAAAATGGGAAGACCAGAAATGAGCCCGTGGTTACTAGATATGTGAAAGCACAGCCAGGTTTGCTCGAGCATGGAAACAAGTACTGAAGAGCAAATGAACAGAGAAAAAACAAGGAAATGAACAAATTTCATATAAACAGAGATATAGCCAAATCTGACCAAGGTTGTTATACAGCCACATTAGGAGAAAACAAACAGTCCAGGACCAGCTAAGTCAGGATGAGAGAAAGGAAAGGAGGGAGCTATAGAGAACGTCCAACAAATATGCGAAGAGCTTAACAGAATATTTAAGGAGGTATTCTATGTACTCATCTGCTTCTTCTTCTACCTATTCCGTCAATATCTCAAATAACTTCATTTGTTTTTTTTTGTACATGGGCAGTGCAAATCCATCTTCCCATCTGTTTCCTAGTCTTTCTCAAGATCTGATTTCCGGTGGGAAGATCAGTATGTTATCACCCGCATAGGTTTGTCTTGTGAGTACTATTATGTTCGGGGTTGCCACTCCTCACTCTTAATCTGTTATTCCATTCTGCGTTGGCTGTGTTATGTACCATACTTCTCAGCTTCCTTTCAGACTGTATTCTGGGAGGAGAGGGTTGGTACAGGCTGTGCATACGAAAATTAGGGCTGGGTATTATGGAAGGCTGCGACGATGGTAGTTTTTGTGCTATCGGGAGGTGGGGACTGGGGTTGTGGAGTGTGGCTTGTTTCTGGTTATTGTGACTCACCTAATTATGGTGTGTGCAGGGGTCGATTCATAGCTCCTGGCCCCTCCTCTTCAATGGTCGCTACTAGGTCTACTGTTGGTTTTCATATATGCACCATTTTCTCTCTGGAATGGTCAGTTTAAACTGGGCGATTTTTTCCCTCAAGTTCCCCCCAAGTATCTGAAATTTGTCAACTAGAAATGTCCCCTTCTGTTATTGCAATTATACTCTCAATCTCTCCGCCCCCCTCCCCCACTTCCCTTGTCTCCTTTCATCTTCAGGTTCCACCTTCTGCCTCATGAAGCACCATTGAACATAATGGGTGGGACATTTTTCCCTTCCTATCTCTGGATCCGATTTTAGCATCTTTTCACTTGTTTTCCCTTATGGCTCTCCCAGAAGTCTAGTGGCCTGATACACTTCTGCAAGGTACTTATCTTACCTTCCCCCTTTTCTGTCCTCGCTGTCCACTGATGGTCCAATTCCAGCACCTTGCTTCCTATTGGGTCTCGTCTCTGTATCCACTTCAGCATTTTCTTAATTCTTTTGCCAGGCTTCTGCATCTTTATCTCTAGCAGCTACAGCTCATATCTCCATTTTTATGCTTGCTTAGATATCTTCTCCATCATTGTGTTGTAAAACTCGTTTAGTAATTTTTCCAATTCTAAGTACCAGTGTGTTCTTGAGCCTTTCTGCCCATATTCTTTCTCAAACCAGCTATTTCCAGCTCCTTGCTTCTCCATCCTACTTTTGGATACCATATTGTTATTTTTAGTGGGGGGGTGTCGTGGTGGTAGTGTGTTCTGTAAGGTACTCACCTATTTGTGGTTGCAGGGGTCGATACATGGCTCTTGGCCCCGCCTCTTCACTTATTGCTACTAGGTCCTCTCTATCCCTACTCCATGAGCTTTATCATACCTCGTCTTATAACAATGTATGGTTCTTGCCTCCACTACATCACTTGCCAGATTATTCCACTTCCTGACAACTCTAAGACTAAAGAAATGCTTCCTAACATCTCTTTAACTCATCAAAGTCTTCAGCTGCCAATTGTGTGTGTGTGTGTGTGTGTGTGTGTGTGGTGTGTGTGTGTGTGTGTGTGTGTGTGTGTGTGGGAGTGTGTGTGTGTATGTGTATGTGTGTGTTAAGTCACCTATTTGTAGTTGCAGGCATCGATCACGGCTCCTGGCACCGCCTCTTCGCTGGTCACAACTAGGTCCACTCCGTGCTCCTTGAGCTTTATCGTATCTTTTCTTAAAGCTATGTGATGAAAAAAGCTATGTTGTAACCCCCCCCCCTTGTTCCTGTGTCCCTTCTGTGAAACATTCTGTCCCTATCCACCTTGTCAATTCCTCTCAGTATTTTTCATGCCGTTCTCATGTTTTTCTATCCCTCCCGTCCTCCAGTATCATCAGGTTGATTTCCATTAATTAACCTCTCCTCGTAGGACATACTACTTTACTTAAGGACTAGTCTTGTTGCAAACCTTTGCACTTTCTCTAATTTCTTGAAAATGCTTGGCCAGGAGTGGGTTCCATACTGGTGCTTGACTTACACAGTGAATATCATACACAGTATTATACTCACCCTAAGATCCTTGTAACTGAGTGAAGTCTGCAGACTTTGGCCCCACTTTGCACTTGGTTAAACTCCAGGAGCTAGTTGTTGAACAGGGTTGCACCCTATCCAGATCTTTTTGTGGTCCTTGTGTGGGAAAAGTTCATTAAATAAGAGTGGAAAACTGAATGACTGGTGGAGGAAGTAAGACTGGTAGTATACCTGTTCAGAAAGGGGTATGTGAGCAGTTACTTTTAACCCCCCCCCCCATCATCAATTGGGTGAGAGTCAATAAGGGATCCTTGCTGGCAGAGTTGAGTCACTTGACTCCCTGCTCGCATCAAGTCTGTAAGTATAAAACCCCACTCTTAGTTAGTTATTTTCTGTTTATTATTTTTTTTAAATTAATAGAGACAAAAGTTATACTCTTGTTAGGATTTTTAACTTTGTCCGGACTTGGATACAACTACGTTTATAAGATAATATTTGGTCATCATCATTTCTCATAAAGACCTTCGACCTATCATGTGAATGATTCCTTGTCAGGATCGTAATTTCATTTTTATTTACTTCTTATCATTGCTGAATGATTGTGTCACCTGACAGGAGACGAGACGAGCAGCAAGATCTAATAAGAGATCAGAAACTGAAGAATTTATCGTCTTGGGAACTCTGTTGTTCCTTCATCTTTGGTTCCACGTCTACTACATTACGAGACCTTTACTGAGCCGGTCCATAATCTCATCAAAGGCCGCATCTTGGGAACTCTGCTGTTCCTTCACATTTGCTTTAGATCTTCACTCCTGTGCAGGTCAAAAGCCTCATTTGAGAACTGTTTTTCTCTCCCACCAGGACAGAGCTATTATCTCGGCAACACACTGAGGAACTTACCTTGTTCTTTATACTCTATTGCCGATTTTCAGTTCACTACCACTGCCACCAGCTAGCTCCCTTACCTAAGCTGCTAGCTGAACACCTTTATAGGTATTGTGGATGAATGGTTCAGAGAACCGACATGTTGATAAATTAGACACATGTGCAACTCTTGGGTATCTTTATTGGGGAAACGTTTCGCCACACAGTGGCTTCATCAGTCCATACAAAGGAGAATCTTGAAGAACAGGAGGAGAATGAGGTAATCAGTCCCTCAACCTTGAGTCGATGTGGTCAGTCCATCAATCTTGAATAGAATACGGCATACGTGCTGAGAAGGAGCTTATAAACCGTTGGCAGGAGAGGTGCAGCAGTCATAGGTCGTGTAACATTTGTTCAATGTTGAAGTAGGTCGTGCCCAAGAATTAGGCAAGCGAAGAATTCCCAAGTATTAAGATCCCAAGAAGTTGCAGTGTCTGACAGGTTTGTAGATGAATGGTTCAGAGAACCGACATGTTGATAAATTAGACACATGTGCAACTCTAATTTATCAACATGTCTAATTTATCAACATGTCGGTTCTCTGAACCATTCATCTACAAACCTGTCAGACACTGCAACTTCTTGGGATCTTAATACTTGGGAATTCTTCGCTTGCCTAATTCTTGGGCACGACCTACTTCAACATTGAACAAATGTTACACGACCTATGACTGCTGCACCTCTCCTGCCAACGGTTTATAAGCTCCTTCTCAGCACGTATGCCGTATTCTATTCAAGATTGATGGACTGACCACATCGACTCAAGGTTGAGGGACTGATTACCTCATTCTCCTCCTGTTCTTCAAGATTCTCCTTTGTATGGACTGATAAAGCCACTGTGTGGCGAAACGTTTCCTCAATAAAGATACCCAAGAGTTGCACATGTGTCTAATTTATAGGTATTGTAACCGTCTGGAGCTGGACTTCACAGCAATCACGACCACCTGTGACCTTACTTTCTCCCTCGTCCCGTTACACTCCAGCAATTCCTTTGCGCCTTGCCATACCAACGGCTGACTCGGAAGAGCATCCTTCTGTACATAATAGCCGTGTTCATTTTAATCTTCCCACAATTTGCTTCAGTTAGGACGATTTCATGTTTGTTTTATATTTTAAGATAATTGTTATATTCAATAAAAATTTGTTTATCTTGCTTTGTTATAACTTATTTTTCTATGTTTTCTTTTCATAAGCAGGAGGAAGCTCCTTCAAAAACTCTTTGTGGGTTTGAAAGGCCCTTACACCTTCACATCCTATCTGATCCTCATGTATTTTGAATTCTCCTCATTAGCTTCACATAGTCTGCAAACAGGGACACATCTGAATCTATCCCTTCTATTATGTCATTCACATATACCAGGAACAACAACGACCCTCTTAACTGATACTTGTGGAAACCCGGTCTTCACAGGTGCCCACTCTGACACCTCGTCACGCACCATGATCACTTGTTTCCTTCTTGTCTGATCCATTGCATTTTCTTTTATTCCTGCCTGCTCCTCTAGCTTTTGCATTAATCTTTGTAACTGTGTGGTAGCAAGGGTCGATTAACAGCTCCCGCCCCCTTTCTTTGCTGGTCGCTACTAGATCTACTCTCTCCCAAATCCATGAGCTTTATGGATCTTGGGTACACTACATTACTCTCTAGACTGTTCACTTTCTGACAATTTTGACCCGAAGACAAAATTCCAACAACTTTTTG
>NW_026474939.1:0-10128 GCF_026875155.1 Cherax quadricarinatus
CCTTCCCAGGGGACGTTTTGAGAAGAATTTTACTTGCAACGAGTTATGCCACTCTTGCTGAGCCAAAAGCCTTGCAGAAAGACGTTTTTGGCAGTGTGCTCATTTTGATGTTGTTTGTTTGTGTTTCAGATTTGATCCCACCTAGTTGACAGTAATCATGCATTTAAAATTTATTTCTCGAGAATTTCCCCGTTTTTAAACGTTTAAAGTGAGTTTTAGCTATACCTGTGTCACTGTGTGCGACTCAATTGAAAATATCAGCATTTTTTTCCCTGTTCATTTCTTTTCTCCTGGCTTGCGTTTGAGATTAATTTCTTCTCCCTTGCTCATTTTGCTTGTTCGCGTTAATTTTTTTCAACCCGGGGGAGTCATCACTCCACCGAGTTTGTTCATTCCCCCCCTTTTAAGAAAAAGAACCGACCCTTGTGTTTGGGTTTCTTTCCTGCTCCAGGAAGATCAATTCTACGGGAAAAGCCCCCACACCCATCATATTTTGTCGAACCAAGAAAAAAAAATTTACCCTACGAAAAACCATTTTAAAATTCCATCCAAAGGGAAAATTTAGTTTCCAATCCGATGTACCAAGTTTCACAGTAGGTTTTTCCCAAAACCCTAAAATAGGTCGTTAAAAAAAACCGATTAAAATTTTTGGGCCTGATCAACAAAAAGGAATTTAAGGAATAATCCGAACCCAACTACTAGCAAACCCCGTGGGAAAGAGTTGCCTAGATTTGTTAACAAATTTCCAATTTTTCCCTCCAGGAAAAAACAAAACTGTGTTATGGGAGACCCTTTCACCAGATATTTTGGAGTTCCTATTTCAATAAGACCCGCCGAGACGAGCTAAACTTTAAAGAAAACCCTTACTGCAGGCATAAACCCCCCCAAGTCCCCGTAACAATAATGGAGGTGAATTCGTAATGAGATTCTTAAAATTTGTGACCTTTCAAAACTCTAAAACCACCATTTTTTCCTCCTCATCCCTCCAGCAAGGGGGTTTGGGAAAGAACCAATAAAAAAATCTTGATGTCTGAGAGCCCCATCAACCCAAAAAGGAAACTTGGGGTAATTTACGAAGTGGCATGTTGGCTTAAATTCTGCTTACAATGTTTCTTAGTGACACTCCACATTATGCATTGTAGGTGTAATAAACGTTTGCCTTAGATTGTTAAATTCAATCCAAACAAATTTTCAACCCTGATGATTTCAAGCAACTCGTACCAGCTTTGCTCAAAATGTTTTTTAGAAAATCTTAAACCTTCATAATCAACAGCAAATTTTTCAAGACCCCAAAACTCGACAAAACCCCATCCAAAATCAAAGTAGGGTTGAGAGTTATCTGACTAACTTTTTCAAACGTCTGCAAAGCCAAAGTTATCAAAAGTTTTTTTGGGCCCCTTACGAGTATTGAACATATCACTGGTAATAAGTATAAGTTAAGAGAAATTAGTTCTGGTCAGTATAAAGAATCGCCAATTAAACATATGAAGTTGAGTATGTGATGATATGCTGTTCCAACCCAGACAAATGTGACAGACCTCTGACAATCCTCCTGATCCTGTACTCTCTTACCTCTGATCCTCAGTCAGACGATCAATAGCCTGAATTGGTCGTTATTTCCCTACGTACACGACAGGAATATGAGAAACCCACCAAGTATCATTTGTTACTTCCAATTCAGATTTGCCTCAAATACAGCATGATTAGCCAGTGTTACTGAGTTTGATCCTCCCAGAGATTGACACCCATTCTGCATACATCAATCTCACCCTAGCTGAGTTGGGGTTAAATGTAAATAACACTGAATAGATGAATAATTACAGTATCAAACTTACATTAATCCAAGAATTTTTTTGTGTTTCACGTTCTCTCCGAATTCTGAGAGTTAACAGTCTAGATTTGAGTGCACCATTTCTGCCTTTCTGTTAAACACTTCATTCTTTGTATATATTTCCGTTCTCAGAATCCGTAAGATCACATGAATACAGATCGATCGATCAAATTCTTATTTTACCACTTTATTGTGTAACATCCCAACGTGTGATTTCATTCGATGAATTTCATTCGTTTAGTTTCATCCGATGAGTTGTGTTAATATTATATCTTGTATGCATTACAGTTTCATTACAGTAAGCTTCCATTTCCAATGTTCTACTTATGTAAGTTATAATGTTCAATTGTTGTGTACTTTGACAATGTATAGAATCAGCCCAAGCCGTATACCTGCCATCTCTAGTTTTTGTATTAGCAGTATGTCGGGACGACATACTTAGCAACGCCGAGCTCTCAGTGTATACCAGATCCTAGTAACCATTACCATACCCAGTGTACCAGTAGATGACTCTCTACCCAACCGTCCTCAGCATTAAACACAGTCTGGTATTCATATTGCTGCAGACCTAGCAGGATTTCAAACACCCCCTCACATATGGACACGTGTTAGTAGTCCGTCTATACGAGGAGAGAAGCAAGAGGCAGGTCAACGGCTGATTTGGCGCCTACCAATACTTATCGTTAAAAATTATACTACTACCAGCCTACTTTGAGTATTTCTTACCTATCCACGTGTTCGAACCCCACATGAAAATGCAGGATGGCGGTCTCCAGTCCTCATGCCTGGATGGAGGGTACTCCATTCATGAGGATGGAGTGGTACTCCAGTCATGCAGGATGGAGGATACTCCAGTATGCAGATGGCGGATACTCCAGTCATGCAATGGAGGAAACTCCAGTCCATGCAGGATGAGAGGGATACCCCAGTCATGCAGATTGAGGGTACGCCACCATGCAGGAAGGGAGGGTACTCCAGTCATGCAGGATGGAGGATACTCCAGTCATGCAGGATGGAGGATACAGTCATGCAGGATGGAGGATACTCCAGTCATGCAGGATGGAGGATACAGTCATGCAGGTATGGAGGAAACATCATGGCAGATGGAGGATCCATTTCATGCAGGAGGGGATCAGTCATGCAGGATGGAGGATACATGTCAAGCAGGAGGAGGATTACAGTCATGCAGGTTGCAGGACACTACAGTATGTAAACTGATGCCTTTTCCATTTTCAAGAATAAAAAATTGTCAAATTTAATCCATAAACTACAATATTAAAAAAAAAAAACAGCGATAAAATAACTTAGAAACAACGGATCAAAAAACTAAAGTAACAGCCTGGTTGATCAAACCCTGATCCACCACGAGGCATGGTCTCAGACCGGGCCGCGGGGTCGTTGACCTCCCAAGCAGTCTCTAGGTATACTTCAGGTATCAAAATATTGCCATAATTACGTACAGACTGTCGGTAAGAAACAATATACTATTTGATTGTTTTGTAATTCATATGATTCACCAGACTCTCCCTGGCCTCAAGATGCATCAGCCATTATATACTGAAGCAATTCAGAAGTCTCAAATATATTTAACATAATTAATCAGGAATCAAATGTTAACTATTTTTTACATAAAATTTTCAGATACAATGCCACTTAAATTTTACTTTCAGAATTAGAAATAATTTCTTAATTGAAAGCTACACCACAGAGGGTTTTGGTAGTTATCAGAACCATCCCAGGATGCTGGGAGTGAGTTCAACAACTTTGACAATATGGTACCTGCACATGTCAATTGTGCCAAGAATATTGTTCCACTTACTGTAAGCAACAAGCTTTGAAAGTTTGAAACTGGTCGGATGAGGATTTGTGGCATGAACGAAAGGATAATGTAAAGGTAAAACTAACAAAAAAAAAATTGAAAAAAAAGGAACCATTCCAAGGCACCTTTCCTGGAGAACCAAAAATACAAGCACGCAAGCATCAACAATCCCCGTCTTAGGCCAACCTCACGCAAGCATCATACCTTCCCGTCTTTAGGCCTACCTCACGCAAGTCAACATACATCCCCTCCCTTAGGCCTACCTCACGCAAGCATCATACATCCCCGTCTTAGGCCTACCTCACGCAAGCATCATACATCCCCGTCTTAGGCCTACCTCACGCAAGCATCATACATCCCCGTCTTAGGCCTACCTCACGCAAGCATCATACATCCCCGTCTTTAGGCCTCCACACGCAAGCATCATACTATCCCCGTCTTAGCTACCCTCACCAAGCATCATACATCCCCCGTCTAGCCACCTCACTATGATATTACCTTACCTCTTTCAAGTATCCAAATCTGTTAGCGAGAGTCTCAGCAAATAAAAGACAGCAACTTAATCCCTTAACATAATTTCAACACTAACAATGTCATTCTCTTTATTATCGCATCGTAAATGTCTTTTCTGAATCTATTAAGGGAAGAGAGAGTTCATTTCGTCCTTGAGTTCATATGTATCATTACGGTGTCCCGCGTCCCTTGTGGATAAAGCTCTTTAACCACGGAGGGGTTTGGTTAGATTCCCAGCGAAAGGTAGAAAACACTGGGCGTGTAACTTTACACCTGTTGTCTATGTTCACCCCATCGTGAAAATAAGGTACCTGGTGTTAGTCGACTGGTGATGGTCGCATTCTGGGACAAAACTGACCAAATTCGTGCCCGAAAATCTATGCATAACAAGCTAGGCCAGATATACCTAGTACATGTACTAGACAAAAGATTAATTATTATAATTATTATATATTATTATTATTATTATTATTTTATCTAGTGCAATGTTATTCCGTTGATCTTCATCTCATTCATCTTTCTCAGTTTACTTTTTCCTTTGGCAGTTTATACTTTATTTTTATCATAAATTATATCTATAAGAATAATTAACAACCGTTTTAACAAGTCAAGTCAGCAAATTAATCTCTAAAATTAATTTCCAATAATTCCAGTCGCTTACTCTAGTTCTCCTCCACAAAAAAAAATGTTCACTGCCAATACTTAATATATAATACAGTTGTATTATATTTTTATATATTAAACAATTGTATTTCCATCTACTCTCTGTCTTTGATTCTTAATTAGAAAATAGACATTTTGTACAACTTTTCCGGCTGCCTTGCTGCTTCATCCACGGTTCCTATCAGTACCGCCTCTGCTATTCTATTCCGCAAACAAATCAATTTCGTCCCTGAAGTGTAAAAAAAACATGAAATATCCAACTCCATCTTGTAATCATTAAATAATAATGAATTCTTTAACTATTATCACCCTAATCCAGTAACTCCATAAATGTTCGGTTTTTCCTGTAAAATTTCAGACGCGCCTATTTATGCATTTCTTCAAGTCACTTTCAGCCTCATTTCGAATACTCCGCCTCACTTTTAAAAATTACATAAATAAAATCATTTACATTTCAAAAAATAATCTTTATATTACATCAAATATTTGAAATCGGGGTTAAACACGGCTTAATCTCACAAAAAGAGATCTTGGCATAATTTTATTATTTTTTTTTATTATCACACTGGCTGATTCCCACCAAGGCAGGGTGGCCCGAAAAAGAAAAACTTTCAACACATTCACTCCATCACTGGACTTGCCAGAAGGTGCTTAACCCTACAGTTTTTAAACTGTCACATTAACACCCCCCTCCTTTCAAGGTGGCAGGCACTGTACTTTCCCATCTCCGGACTCAAGTCCGGCCTGCCGGTTTCCCTGAACCCCTTCATAAATGTTACTTTGCTCACACTCCAACAGCACGTCAAGTATAAAAAACCATTTGTCTCCATGTCACTCCTATCAAACACCCTCACGCATGCCTGCTTAAGCAAGCCCCTCGCACACAAAACCTCCTTTACCCCCTCTCTCTCAACCTTTCCTAGGCCGACCCCTAACCCCGCCTTCCTTCCCCTACAGACTGATACACTCTTGAAGTCCATTCTGTTTCGCTCCAATCTCTCTACATGTCCGAACCACCTCAACCACCCCTTCCTCAGCCCCGGGACAACAGTTTTGGGTAATCCCCACCTCCTCCTAATTTCCAAAAACTAAAAATTCTCTGCATTATATTCCCCCCACACATTGCCCTCAGACATGACTCTCACTCCCTCCACCTTTCTCCTCGCGCAACATTCATCACCCATGCCTCACCCCCCTTTAAAAGACTTTGGAAAAAACTAACCCATACACCCCCTCTTTGACTCCGGGACAAATTTCTTTGTCCCCACAACTCTAAGTGCCCATCACTCTTTTCCCTCATCATTCTATGATTCACCTCATTTTATGACCCATCCGCTGACACGTCCACTCCCAAAAATTGAATACATTCCCTCCTCCATACTCTCTCCCTCCAATCTATATTCAATTTTTTCACACCAAAATCTTTTGTTATCCTCAAAACCCTTTACTCTTCCTTACACCTTTAATTTTTTTCTTTGCACACCCACCAAATTCATCCCCCAACTCCAACTTCTCTTCAAATTTCCCCAAGAGCACGTGTCATCAGCAAAGACAGTGTGACAATCCCATTTTTGTTGTGATTCTTTATCTTTTAACTCCACGCCTTTCCAAACCCCCCGCATTTACTTCTTTAAAACCCCATCTTTAAATATATTAAAAAAACCACGGGCCATCAACACCCTTGTCTAAGGCCTACTTTACGGGAAAAAATTTTTCCCTCTTTCCTACATACTCTAACTTGACCCTCACTTCCTCTAAAACTCTTCACTGCTTTCAGAAAAATACCCCTACACCCAAACTTCAACATTGAACATTGCCCCCCCTCCCCCCGTCATACGCCTTTTTCCCAAAACCATAAAAAACCACAAAGACCTCTTTTGCCTTATCTAAATACTGTTCCAATTATAGTTTCATGAAACACCGCCCACCCCCTTACCTTTTCCTAAAGCCTTTTTGTTCATCTCTATCCTATTTTCCCCTTTTACTCTTAATTCTTTTAATAATAAATCTACCAAACACTTTTCCTGGAACTCAGCAACTTACCCCCTAAAATTTTTTTCACTCTCTTTTATCCCCTTTGCCTTTATAAAGGGAATATCATCTCTCTGCCAAATCCCTAGGTACCTTACCCCTTCCTCTTTATTAATAATGCACCCCAAACCCTTTTTTTCCCCACCTGCTTTTAACATTTTTTTCTTTTTCCCCCAATCCCCCCTGCCTTACCCCCTTTCATTTTACCTACCCTCACGAACTTCCCCACACTCACAACTGGGTCTTCCCACTCCTACAAGATTTATTTCCCCCTTGTCCTAACAAAAGAAATCACAGCTCCCTATCTTCATCAACATTTAACAAAAACCTCAAAAATTTTCCCTCCATCTTCCCAAAACTCTAACCTCCATTTAAAACTCTCCTCTCCTATTTTTTTTAAAAGACAAATCCATTTGTTCTCTAGGCTTCTAATTGTTAATCTCAACCCCAAAACTTTTTTTTTATTTTCAACAAAATTTTTTGTAAATCTTACCCCCCCTCTCTTCATTTGTCTCTTTTTTCATTGCTTCACCACTCCTTAACCTCCCTTTTTTTTTCCCAAATACTCTTTCCCCTCCTTTTCTCACTTCTACTTTGTAAAAACTTCTCATATGCTAACTTTTTTTTCCCTTTCTACTCCTTTCATTATCATTCCCCCAATCGTCCTCTTCCCCCCCACCCACTTTCCGTAACCACAAACTTCTGTGAACCTAAAAACACATTTTTAACTACCCCATACTCTTCGACCCCTTTCCTATGCTCTCATTAGCCCATCTACCTCCAATAGTGTTTATATCTTACCCTAACTCCCTCCTCTTTTAGTTTATAAACCTTCACCCTCCTTCCCTGATACTTCTATTCCCCTTGTACCCATCATTTTTTACTCTCGTGTAGCACAACTAGAAAGTGACTGATATATCGTGGCCCCCTATAAACATTACAACTGAAGTCACTCAACGTCTTTTATCTCCCAAATACTTATCCAACAAACTACTGCCCATTTCGTCCTACATCATTTTTGTATATTTATTTTCCTCTTTTCTTAAAAATATGTATTCCTATAACTAACCCCTTTTCAACAAAGTTAAAATAAAAGGGGCCCCCATTATCATTTACACCTGGCACCCCAAACTTACCTACCACACCCTCTCTAAAAATTTTCCCCTACTTTAGCAGTCAGGCCCCATACAATTACTCTCTCACTTGGTTCAAAGGCCCTTACTTCACTTAACATCTCCCAAAATCTCTCTCTCTCCTCTGCTTTCCCTTTCTCCAGGTGCAACACGCTTTTTATGCCCCACTTCCGCACCCAACCTTTACTTTAATCCACATAATTTTGAATTTTTCCATTCAATTCGCTTTTTCCTTCATAACTGATCATTAAAATTTTCGACCCCTTCCCTTTTCCTAACTCTCTCAATACTCCCGTTTTTAAACCCCCTTTTTTCCCCCCCACGAAACTCCCCTACCCCCCCCTTTAGCTTTTTTCGTTAGGGGGCCCGGCATCCAACTTCTTTTCATTCATACTCAGCAATCTCTGTTTCTTGTCATCCGCACTACATTCCCCCCATTTTAAACATCCCATTTTATAAAGTTTTTCTTCTTCTCTTTTTTAGTAAAAGCTACAGGAGAAGGGGGTTTCTGCCCCCTTTCTCCCGGCATTTTAGGGCGCCTCATACGACACCATGGCTTTCGGGAGATTCTTTTCCACTTCCCCCGACAATAGAAGAAAAAAGAAGAACAAGAGATTTAGAAAAAGGAAAAACCTAGATGTATGTAATATATAGCATGTGCGTGTCTGTGAAGGGTGACCAAAGTTAATTGGGAGTAGCAAGATACCCTGTTATCTAGCTTTTTATGAGACAAAAAAGAAAACAGCAATCCTACCATCATATAAAACGTTACGGTTTCTGTTTCCGTAGGGCGGGAGGGGTATATTTCCCCGGGGTGGTTGCTTCTACCAACCTACCCATTTGGCATAAATCGTATAAAAACTCACCTTTGACACAGCAAACTTGTATATTGAAATTGATAACATTTACCCCCCGCGGCGGCAGTCAAGTGGAAAACAGTGTAGTTATATACATGGAACAAATAACGATTGTGGGAGTTAACAATTGGCTGAGCTCTTATAGCTGACAGAATATAAAACCCCCGGAGATGTATATCGGTAGTAAAATTATTATGAGTTTTTTACTTATTCCCCATTTTAAGAGGATAAAGAAAATCTTGATTTAGAGAAGGGGTAAAATTTCCAGTTTAAAAATTTAACGTGCGATGAAAAGCAAAAGCAGACTAAAATGTATAATCTGAGAAACAGGGTTTTTCCCATAACCAGTGCTTTTTTCCAATCTAAAGACGTCAAAGATTTTGGTTTTGACTATTTTTTTTTATCGCTTTTCCATGCCCGGTCTCGACCGAGCTCAAATGGGGAAAAAAATTTTGAAAAAAAAACAAGAAGTAACAAGAGGTTTTTAAACGACTGTACGCAAGGGGGTTTTAAAATTTTTCCTGCAGTCTGGCTTTCACCAGAAAAAAGAAAATGCAATTTCCCCAAAACACTTGTGATATTCGGACTGTACTAAGTGAAATTTTACCACATTTTTCAGTATCAACATCATTTGTCAATGTTTAAAAAAGTAAAAGAAATTTTGCGCACGTTCCTTTACAAAACAAGCACATTAGCAACTGTCCAAAAGAATAAGCAAAAATTTAAAAAAGACTTAAAACCTAGAATGTTGTAGGGTACAATCTCAACTTTTGTGCAAATGTTAAAATTTAAAAAAAATGTCTTTGTATACTAGATTAGTAAGGGAAAACAATAAAGCCCTTGCGGAATTGTAGAACAGTGAAATCATTTTCTGATGGACTGAGAACTCCTGCCCATGATCAAAAATTGCCGGATAATTTCTAGAACCCATACATTTTGGGGCAACTATGAAGATGGAATCAAAAAACAGTTTACAATACAAAGTTTGAATCATACGAACTTCATCTTGAAAGGAAAAACAGTTACCCACTACCCTGGCAGAAAAATTTTTGTTCACTTTCCCCCACGAAACTCTCCATCCCCACATCGACTACTTTCAAAATTTAGTGATGGGGCAAACACACGACCTGCGGGGAAAAAAAATTTACACAAAACTATGGGTTTTAATTTAAATTTGGGCAGTGGGGGGCCCCGGGGAAATGTGATGTACTGTAAAAGAGTAAATCAAAATTAATAACTGGGTCTTTACTTTTCAGAAGAAATGTTTGCTATACTTGTTAC
>NW_026474940.1:0-28387 GCF_026875155.1 Cherax quadricarinatus
GCCCCATGTGGGGGACTAAAACAACGGGGCGAACCCTCGCTAGTCGAATGTTTTATTGATACACACATATACTATACCCTCATTGCTCTATGAAGCTCCCATTTCAGACTGACAGTTTCAACACGCAGGGTATATGACAGCGAAATATAGTTACTTTTTTCTTTTTACATTTTAAGAAAAGGTAGCAGCACACTGCTGATATATCCCTTTTTTTAAAAATAAAAAATAAGAAAAAAAAGTTTGGAATATTGATTTAATTTTTTAAAGATGACTTTTGTCAGACTAAGAAATTTCCTCTCAATTTGTTAGGCTTAACTGTAATGACGCACCCCCCCCCTTTCATACCCTTTCCCTTTTGCCCCTCTTTCCCCTTTGTATCTTATCAAAAAAAACCCTTTTTCTCTTTATTATATTTTCAACCCCAAAAAGTTTAAATTAAAACCTCGGGTCTTGGAATTTTAAAGTCTGGGCGGGAAGTATTCTTTAACCCCCAGCCCAAAAGATTGCCACCACCACCCACCCCTGGTAACTACACTCAAATTGCATCTTGCATAACCGAAAGCCCAAAGTAATAACTCTAAAACAAAAAACCCCCAAAAAAAGAAGAAGCTTACCGACTTTTTCGGTCCGATTTGGCCCCTTTGCAAAGCACACTAACCAAAGGGGGAGCAGACGGCTTTATATAGGCAGGAAAGGTGGGGGGTATAGTATAGATAGACAAAATGGAAAAAACCGCAGTAAATTAAGACTTTCGAAAACCCCGGGCATCCCCATCGTAGAGCTTCCCCACCGCCAGCCACGGATGGCGACCCGCCCACAACAAAGACAACCGAGCCACACATGTGTCTCATTTTCATCATATTTTATTTAAGTAGTAAAAGAGTGTAGTAGTGGTAGTGGTAGAAGGGGAAATAAGGAGGCACCAGTCAAATAAAAAGGAAGGGGAGCACTGCAAGAGAGCTAGGGGCCCATGAGGGGGAGCAAGGGGGGAAATGGGGAAATAAATAAGAAGGAACAAAAAACGAGACAGAAAGAGAAAACAACCAAGGGGAAAAAAGGAAAAAGGGAAAAAGAAAAAGAAAAAGAAAAAAAAAACAGGTTAATACGGTGTTCTGAATTTGGTCATTTTACAATGTTGGGGGAAAGGGAAGGGTCTAAGAGACGAAGCCGGACTAAGGTTTTACAAAGGGAAATTGGTATTAAGAGGATTCAACTAACGGCGACTGTTCGAGTTGGAAGTAGGGAAGACAGTTTTAGCAGAAACCCGTCAATAGGATGGCTAAAGATCCTGACGGACAGAAAAGAGCATTTTTATGCGGGAAGCCTAACACTATTTTTTTGCTCCTTTTAAATCTGTCAGAAAAGATTTGACCAGTTTTCTCCAAGTATTGAAGAGGACAGGAGGACAAAAAATAGGGCCCCAAAAACTGAGAGGGAGGGGAGGTTGAACGAGTTAGTGCAGAGTTTAGTCGGCGGAAGGTAAGCTTATGTTTAAGGGACGGAGAGAATTGTGAGATTAAAAGACCGGGAAAAATAGGGAAGGCAAGGATAGAAGAGTTCCCAGGATAGAGATTTTTGGGGGAGAAGAAATGCTTTAACGTGAAGGGGAAGTCTTTAAATGGGAAAAAGGGAGCCAAGACGGGGGAAAAAGAATTAGGAGTGGAAATTTTTTGCTGGGAAGGAAAATGAGGACACAGATGCGGAGGGGACGGAAAAGGGAGAAAAGAAAACCCTTTTCTTGACAGAGGAACATGATAGGAAAATATGAAAGACATGCACTGGCTAGGTTTTTGAAAACGGAAAAAGGAAAAACCGTTCTGAGCGGTGGACAGGGCATCAAAAGGAAAGGAAGCAAGGAATTTAATTTCCCATCACTTTAAACTTTAAAGGAAGGGGGGAAGATTTTAGGCTTCAAAAAAAGATTGGGAAGGTTGGGGTCAGGGCCACAGAGCAAAGTGGGATTTTATTCCTTTTTGTACACACTTCTACTACTACTACTACTATACTACTACTACTACTACTTCTACTACTACTAAACTACTATCTAATACCACCACCACCACCACCACCACCACCTCTTCCCCGCCTATTATACCCTGCCCACTTCTGGGTTTGTGTAAAACGAGGATTCTGTATGTCAATGGGCCCAAATCGGGGTGAAACGTCGTGTAAGCTTCCTTTTTTTTATGTGCGGGGTTTTTTGTGATCGTTCCCGTCCGGTATTGTGCCCTTTTTTTTTTTATTTAATAACTCTACCTGGTTTCAACACCCTGGTCATTGTTTAAAATTTAGTGGCCATCTCTTTTCCTCACCCTACTGGATTTGTGAAAATTTGACTCACTCTAAACCCAAAATTTTTCACTTTTTAAAACACTGGAGATTTCCTCAGAGAGTCGAATTTTTTTCCACTATTTCTATTTACAATTCTGGGTTTCTCAATTCTTGACAATTGTCCACAAACTGATATTTTATCTCAAAACAAAACCACCGGAAAAATTGTGAAAGGCCAAACCTTTATTTTACCACAGTATTGTGATATCACCTGCTTGCTGTATCTTTTTTTCACACACACACACACACACACAACACAAACACAAACACACACACACACACAACACCCACACACAACACACACCACACACACACCACATTATATATAAGCATTGTCTTTGCAGAGGGCCCCCATATCGACATTCGTGGTCACTCCAAAACAGCCAATTATATATAAAAATATATATATATATATATATATTATATATTAATATATATATATATATATATTATTATTTATTATTATTATTATTTATTATTATTATTTTTTTCACACGGGCCGTTCCCCCCAAAGGGCAGGGGGCCAAAAAGAAAAATTTTCCCACATTACTCCATCACTTTTTGCCAGAAGGGTGTTTTACACTGCATTTAAAAAAAAATTAGTGTAAAGCCCCTTCGGCAAACGTGTGGAGTAATGGGGTGAAATTTTTTTTTTTTGGGGACCCCCCCCCGCCCTTGGGGTGGGAATCGGCCATTGTAATAAAAAAAAAAAAAAAAAAAAAAAAAAAAAAAAAAAAAAAAAAAAAAAAAAAAACAAAAAAACAAAAAAAAAAAAAAACCCCCCCCCAAAAAAAAAAAAAAAAAGGAACAATGCAAAATGTGACTTTATTGTGGCAATTTTTCGCTCTCCAGGAGTTTTATAAACCCATTCAAAAAAACTGGACACAGGGGGTAATAAGGTCTGAGTGAGGTGCAATATAGTGAGGTAACTTTCGATGTTCACTATGGGGTAGTGTAGTAGTAGTAACAAAAATAAAAAATAAGAAGAGCAATTAATTCGTTGAGAAAAAAGGATATAAAAGTATTATTGGGTAACATAAAAATAGGTTGGCAAATAAGACGGAAAGAGGCAAGTTTTTTTCAGTGTTCACTTCTGTAATGTTTGTGTAGTTAACAGGAGAGACTATGTATCCCGGGGTTTACTGTTTTCAGGGGTTCTTGCAAGACTTCGGATTGGTGAAGCTGCCGTTGTTTTTTTTAATTGTTTCAAAACAGCGATTATGCTGTTTAAAGGCACTTGAGTCTGCGGAAATTATTTTTCTTTGATCATAATTGGGCGTCCTGAATTTAGAGATGATTGGTGAATTTTCGGTGTTGACACAGGGTTTGTTTAATTGTTTCCTACATGCGCAAGAAACCTCGACACCCGCCTCAATGAACAAATTTCGCAGTGGGAACGAAAACAAAAACAAGCCTGTGTACAACAAAAAAAATTCCCCCAATCATCCATGAAAATTTTTAGCAAAATCCTCCGAAAACATAAAACCCCCCCCATCACATAGTTCTCCTTTAAAAACACAACACATTACAGAGAGTGAACACTGAAAAAAAAATTGCCTCTTTCCGTTATATTTTCCCAAACCCATTTTTATGTTACCCAAGTAATGCTTTTATATCCTTTTACTCATTACGAAATTTAAATTTCTCTTCCCCTTTTTGTTTTATTTTTGTTACACTACTACTCTACCCCCACTAGTGAACATCGAAATGTTTCCTCACAGTATTGCACCCCACCAGAGTCTTTTTATACCCTCTTGCCTGTTTGTTTGTAATGGCTTTAAAGTCCTGGAGAGCGAAAAGTTTTCCCCAAAAATTTTTCATTAGTTGCACTTGTGTCCTTTTCTTTAGACATCTGAACGTCGTACAGGGGGCCCCTTTCAAAGACAATGCTTATGTGTGAATGATGGGAAAATTTTTTTTTTTGGGTCCTGAGTCACACCACACAAAAAACCCATTCTCGTTTTAAAGACTCGGGGGGTTTAAAAATTTTCTCAACGTTTACCTTTCATGTTTTTCCCTTTTTTCTCAAAAAAAAAATTTTTTTTTTTAGGCATAGTTAATTTTTATTAAATTACCTATTAGGTTTTGAAACCTATAAACACATGTGTACATAAATTTGAAAAAAAAAGCGTTTGTTTTTAACTGGGAACGAGGGGGCCGAGGAAAAATGGAAACCTGGGAAAAGGTTACTTATCATTTTTTTTGTGAGTAGGGTTGTAAGACTATCACCCCCACACAAACGAGCAGCAAAATAAGCTTTTTTTTTGGAGTTGTGGGGAAACGGTTATACAAACGGGGGTCATGTCATGCGTGCAGACCTAGAACTTTCCATGCAAAATTAAAAACTGAATAACTTCAAAGGGCATTTCAATCACTCGAACCACTGAAGTCATTCGAAAACCCTCGAGAAATCTTCTCTTTAATAACTGGGGGTTGATAACCTCTATAGCGAAGGGTGAAACAAGTTGTTTCGTTTACGATGGAAATTATATGTGAAACAAGAAGAGAAGAATGGGGGAGGTGACGCAATAACCCCTGCGAGGTGGATTTTTTATCTCTGGTGTCGGGGTTATACACCTCCAGTGAACCTCCGGGACTGGTGGGTCTCTTGCGAAGCGCTATGGCCCCAATTAGTTCAAAACAAAAACTTCGTTTTTTCATTCCCGATATTTTTTGCATTCGTTCCATTCTTTATTTTTTTTTTGTGGGTGTTTTAAAGTACACCTGCAAAATGGTTAACACATTCCCTGGTGTTATCAACCTGAAGCATTTTGTGTCTTTTTACTCTGTTTTTTTTGTTATACATTTGTTTAATAAAAGCTGTAAAACCCACAATATATAAAATAAAGACACATTAGTTAATGAATTGTATGGCGTATATCGTGGGCCCGACATATGTGGGTCGCATCCTGGGGGGATAAAATTTCCCTGATTTGCCCGAAATGCTCTGCATAACAGGGAGCTTTCTATGTGAAACACTTTTATGTCACCAGGTCGGTATGATTGTTATAATGTACTTTAGAAATAAATATTTTTTATTTATTGTTATTACAGTTCCTGCTTCCCTTTTTAACCGGACACTTTTAACATCAAAAAATTTTTTATGGGTATTAGTGTTGGGGGTCCAAAAAAGGAAAAAAACTGGAAAAACAAATCGAAATTGTGTCTGATTTTTTTATTGCTAAAAATATTTGATTATTATACATTTGATCCAATATGCTCAATTCTTTTGTTTTTATTGTTAATATCTTTAAAATAAAGAGAAAGTTACTTTTGTTTTTTTGAGTTTCCTGGGTAGTTTACACATAGTTAAAATAGTATGATAAAAATTTTGTATTTATTGACAGTACCAAATAACTTACTTACATGTGCATTGGCCTAATTACATATCTAGGGCCTATCCAGGTTATATAATTGTATAAGCATGTAAGCTAGTGAGGGGAAAAACAAGTGGACGGAAAGGGGAAAGTACAAGATCTGGACAGCTGCAAGCCCGGGCGATAAATGGCTCCCGGAATTTTAAACCCTTTGGCAGGGAAAATCATGAAGTTTTGGGGAAAGGAAAAAAGAAGCCACAACGGAGTAAAGTCTAGAAGATCAAGGGAGCAAAACTCACTCAAAAAAAAGGTTTTGGGGTGAGCATAAAACCGACACATCGGGGCTCACATCAACCAAATAACTGTGCGCTATGGGGCCTGGGAAACCAAGAACAGGTTTGGACACTAAGTAAGGACATGAAGAACGTAACTGTACGTAGGCCCATATTGGAGTATGCGGCACCCGTATGGGAAACCCCTAGTTTAAGTCATGAAATTTAAAAAAATGCAAAGGTTTCAACAAGAAAAACCGGAGCTAAGAGGCATTCCCTACGAGGGGGTTAGGGGAAAAACAAACCACGAACGGAGGATTGGGGGACATGATAACGACGCATAAAATACTAGAGGAATTGACAGGTGGATAGGGCAAATGTTTCAGAGAGCTTTTGGGTCATCTACCAAGGTTTTCCGTGGCTTAGGGTCATATGGGGGGAAAATTTAATTATGCTTTATAAAAAAAAAATAAAAAAAAAATATTTTTAAAAAAAAATATTAAAGGGTACAAAAAATATTAATTTTTGGTCGAAATTTTGTTTACTTTAAATAAAAGCAAAGGAAACATGATTAATAACAGTACTTTTATGCCAGCGAATAAAAAAAAAAATTTTCATTTCATATTTTTGTTTTAATTATATTTGTATATGATCGTCCATGCCTAACCCTTCTGGGGTGGGGGGGGCCCTGAGCCCGGCCTTAGCTCATTCCCTTTTGCTTCCTTGGGGGGGGGATGGCAGCCCAAAAGGGCCTAGCTTGTGGCTAGGCCGTGGACATTGGTCCCAAAATAGGGGGAATTGTGCCTCCTCCCATTGGAGCAGGTCTCAGACACCCCTAAAAAAGGGGGGCCCAAAGGGCCCGGGCCACCCTTGGGAAAAAGGCCCCGGGGCCGGGAAATACCGGCTAATCTTTTTAAAAATAATAATAATAATAAAGTTATTATTCGCTTAACAGATCGACACCATGCCTATCCTTCAGGTAGGGTAGGTCCTAGCCCAAGCTTTCGCTCAAAACCCCCATTCCCATTACCCCGGGGTGGGGGATGGCGGGCCAGAGAGGCCTGCTTCCCTAGAGAACTACCTGGGGACAGTTGGCCCAAAATGGGGGGGACTTGGCCCTCCTCCCAGGGGAGACTGGCTCAACCCCCCTAGACAGGGACCCCAAAGCCGGGCCCCCCTTTGGGAAAAAGGCCCGGGGCCCGGAAAACCCGGCGAATTTTAATAATAATATAAATCGCGTAAACTTGGTTTATACCCTAACTATCAACCCCCAACTGAAATAAGTCAGGTTTGACGTTTTTGGGGTTAGGGGTTATTTTAAATATAAGTTCAAATAAACTTTTGTAAAAAAAAATTTTAAAACTTCAAATTGAACCTGAAAAAAAACTTTAAGTTAACAAATGAATCATTTTCTATTTTATTTTTTAAAAAAAAAGACATTCTTTAAAAGGGGAGGCTTGAAAAAAGGTTTTTAAAAATGCTGCACGCTCGACTGAACACAAATCGCGTACCTTTTTGTCCAAACAATAAGCGACAACACTCAAGTTTATTTGGCTAGTACGTAAATAGTAAAAAAAATTTGTAAAAAAATTTTTTTTAAAGAAGGCCTAGTAGGATTGGGTCAGCACTTTTTGGAAAAACAATAAGACGTTCATTTTTGTTCTAGCGTTTTTGCCACTTTTTTTTGGTCCGTGTTGTCGTTTTCTTTTCCAAATTCATTTGATTTTTATTAAAAACTAGATTTAATATAAATGGGATTTAGGCCCAAAACCCATTTTGTAACAGGAATTCCCTACTTTTTAAAAAGTAAGTAAGTTATTCGGGATACACAAATAAGTTACATAGAATTATCATACATGCAGCTATGGAAGAACCTGGGGACCCCCAAAAAAAGTCAACAGAGGACTTATTTCCTTTGGGGGCCCCTTTTACCTTATTATTATAATATAAATTTTAAAAATATTTTTTTATTATTTACAATGGAGAAAACATCTTTTTACATACTAAAAAGACTATTCTACACGGGGGTCTTTAAAGACTATCTACAATAGGGGTCATTACTAGGAAATGGTAAATTTACCCCTATTTTAGCTAAAAAAAAGAAATCATTCCCCTCCCTTTCTCTGCTACTTTCATCAGACACCTTTTGGCACTCTTCTTGAACGGTTTCATGCTATGACTGGTTTTGACATGTGGGGGCGCTTTCCTTTCCCTTTTTTCTGTACAAAAAAAGTTTTTTGACGCTGGCCACTGACTGTGGCTACTAAAAGTTGTGCTCTCCCCCCCTAGTACTATATTGTTTTGGCCCCCAAACCTTGACAAAAAATTGACAGCAAGATATTTGGACATTGTTTGTGAGCTTTTTAAAAAAGTTTAGCTTCATTGTTTTACTCTGTCTTCAACTTTCGCAATCCAACTGCTTAAATTCATCCTGGCCTAATTTCTCGGGCCCCAGCCCCAGGATGAATTTTACATTTTTTCTGGTGATTTCAGTCTATTTTTCATTTTTTTTTGTAAGGGCAGAGTACCAAAAAGAGAAAGCATAATCCATATGGCATTGTAAAAGGGTAGACAGGGGTCCTGCGAGCCTCAGTGGGTAGACACTTGTTTGCTATACGGGAATTCATCGGGCATTCGCTTTCTTTATTACACTGTTCCCTATCAATTCTCCTGACATGCTGGGTAAAGGGGATTCCCAAAATTTTTTACTGATAAAACCAAATGATGGCTCCCCTTTAATTGAACATTAAAATTATTTCCCCTTTTCTCGTTTATGTTTCGTGCCAAAGAAATGGCTTCATTTTTTCCCTAGGGAAAAGATAGTTTGGTTGTCTACAAACCTTTTGCTGCAGGACTCCAGTTCCTGTTAAAACATTACAATATTTTGTGGGCTTTACCTGACCTAACAGAGCACGTCACTATACATGGGATTTGCACTTGACACGTAGCATATCATGACATAAAGAAGAAAAATAAGGGACCCAGAATACTCCCTTGGGGGAACTCCACATGTTATCGGCGGGTTCTGATTCTGTTTTGTTGTTTTTGACTATTTGTCTCCTTTGCAAGGTAGGACAAAAACCATCTACGAACCTATACCGATAGTTGAAGTTTATTACATAATATTTTGGGGTTTTGACAGTATCGAAGGCCTTTTGAAAGTCTAATTTTACCATACCAATGGGGTTTCCCCTTTGACATTTCAGTTCTCGGGTAATCCACAGTTAATAAGGGGGTGTGGGGTTGAGTAGGACTTCTAAACCCCGATTGTAGCTATGAAAATGTTTTGTCTTTAAAGGACTTAACTACTTGAAATACACCCCCTCTCTAGAATTTTAGAATTAACTGATATACAAACGGGGCCTAAGTTGTTCATCAGACCACTATTTTCTTAAAGATAGGAAAACTCGGGCCTCCTTGAACCCCTCCGGTACGGTATTAGGGGTGATTGTGATTTATTAGTGAGAAATAGGGATTGACATTTCAGAACACCATCTTTTAGGGCTTAGCGGGATGTTATCGGGGCCGTTTTCTTATTTGGGGTTTAACCCGCTTAGTTTTTTTGAATAAATCAGAGATAAATTATATTGAAAACGTTTGGGGTTCCCCCTTTATTGGTATAGTATTTTTGAAACTTATCAGAGTCGTGTTAAAGGTTTTTGTGCAGCTGGTAGTTTATTACTAGTGTTGATGTGCCCGCAATTTTCTGATCCCGTTTCCCCATTTATATAGCATAGAGTAGCTTCATCCTGTGCTTTAGACACGGACCCCTCGTAGGCCGTGGCTTTGTGGATCACGGGATGCACAGAGGAGGCCACCCTCTGCCCCCGGCCTCACTCGCGAGACCACCCAGGGTAGACAGGCAAGGCAGGGCCCCACCCTACCCATCTCAACGACAAATAGCTCCCACCCTACAAGGTGCTACTTTCTCCTGTGATCCCCCATTTAAGAACCCTTACGATAAAGGTGGCATCGGGGGCCCTGAAATTCTGACGATTCAGGTTTTCTGGAGATATCACGGGATGAAAGTGAACATTTGTAGGATTACTATATTGTCATCTAGGGTGTAGGAGGGACCCCAGTCCCTTCCCTGTCTACGCCTGGAGGTCTCCGCCGAGTGGGGCCTTTATCGAAAGGTTCTTAAATGGAGATATCACGGGATAAGTAGCACACTTGTGGGTGTAGCTAATTTCATCTGAGATGGTGTGGGTGGAGCCCAGTGCCTTGCCTGTCAAGCCTGGATGGTCGGCCCCCGGTGGGGCCCGGACAGGGGGATGAGCCCCTCGGGGCTCCCGGGATGCACAAAACCCAGGCCCCTACGGGGGGGTCTCGGTCTAAAGCAATGGATAGCTACTGCTATGCTATTAATCTGGGAAAATACAGGGATCAGCAACTATGCGACGATGCAACGAGGGTTATGGAATTAAAGAAATTTTCCCCCTTTAGATGTTTCGGGGCATACCTCTTACGAAGTGAGTACATTTTAGCCCTATCACGGGCTTAGGGCTATACCCCAACTTTTTTAAGTTGTTGCCGGTTTTTCTGGGATGCTTATACTCTTAAAATTTTGACAGTAGTGTTTTTTCCTTTTGCCCCTTTTTATAAGCTCTGTACTCGTTCCTCCCCCCGGGAAATTCATTTGTGGCAATTCCTGTCTGTTTGTTTTAAAATCTTTTTACAGCGGGTCTCTGAATTTCATATTTCTAATATTCCCGTATTCATCCCGGGTTCGTTCTTCGTTTTAATCCTAACCTCTTAACTGGCAATATTACAAGGGTGGTAGTAAAATTTTATAATTTTTCCCCCGGCATCGTTTACGCCGTGCAACTTGTTATCTCTGTCCAGTCCAATTGTGTAGCCTTTACCAGGGTTTTTTACGAGTTTTTAGTTGACCTCATTTTTATTGTCCTGTTAGGGCCTATCCTATCCCCATGATTTTCGGTGCATAAAAAGATGAAAGACACTAAACCTGTGGTAAGACGCGTGACTACTAATGTTTAGAGCGGTTACAAAGAGTGGTCAATTTGGGGGGCTGAGAACTGTGTGAGGGGTTTTGGGGTATTAATTATTGGGGTAACTATTTAATCCTAGAATTTTCTTATACCTTTTTCATAGCCCATATTTTGCTGCTGAAAAAAGATTTGAAGTCGCCCAATTATTGTCTCGCAATTGTTTTCAACTCCGGACAAGACTTGGAAAAAATTTCAAGAACTGGTCCGGGGAGAGGGCGGGAACTATTCCTACTAAGATGGGGTTTTTCTTAGGGGAAGCACACTTCAAACCATAGAATCCAGTTTTTTGTTTTTTAACAGGTTTGGGTTGTAAGCTAAAAACATTTTCTAATGTTGCACATACTCCACCCCCTTTCTTTCCTATCTAAAGCGTTTTTTTTTAATTGTAACCATCTATTTTGACCTCGTCGTCTACCTTTTCACCAACCAAGATTCAGAGATTTATAACGCCGCCCTAATTTTGTTAGCTAGAATCCTAATCCTGCCAATTTAAGGGAAAAAGTGATCTTGCATTGACATGAATAAAGTGAAGGCTGTTTTTATAAAACAATCATAATCATCAAAAGGCAAAAGGGCATTTGTATTAAAATTAGGGAAATCAATGTCCACTGCTAAAGGGGAACTGTGCCCAAAAAGCATTTGTTTCACACAAAATGAATTCGGCACCTTGCTATAATTTACATACATCCCCAAAGCACCCCCCCTTTTCACATTTTACAAAAGGTGCCTTTTTTGTTTTTATGCGACTTTATACATGTATGCACCTGTTAGGTATGTTTTAGATAATAATGGCTGTTTGTTCACATTGACCAGTATCATTACTAGGGGGTTTTAAAGGGTTTTCATTCCACTACAACCGTCATTACGCCGTCATTTTCTGTTGTTTTGCCTTGCACAATTTTGAGGGGCTTGGATTAATTTGGGTATCACCCCTTAAGAGCGAAAAATAAGAGCTGTGTGCCACTTTTTGTTTGGATGCGGTGTTTCCATACCTTGTGGCGAAGTGACATTTCTTTTGGTGGATGGAAAAGTTGGGTTTTATGCCAGGACGCTGTTTACTCCATTTACCTTTTCCCCCCCATACTGATTTCTTTTTTCATGGAATTGAAGAAGAAAAATATAAAATAATTATGGACCTGTACACCCAATGCCTGCCCTTTTTACTCTTCGCTCTTTTACTAATACAATAAAAATTTTCCCTTTTTCCCGTCCCTATACACTTAGAACTGCTTTAGCAATCACCACTGAATTAAGAAAAATTTCCTCTTCAAAAAAACCCCCTTCACTGCTCACTTTTCCCTTAACTTCACAAACCCTTTCGTTAAAAACCCCTTTTTACACATCCCCTTCCCCCTCACTTTACAGTCGGCTTCCCCAAATTAAATTTAACTCCTTTCCATTCTGGTAATCAAAAGGGTTTTAACCCTTTTTATCCTTCCAAATCCCCCCAATTCCATTTATCGGGGGGTTTTGTGGGGTTGTTGACTGCCTGACCCTTTTTTGCTGTCTCAGCCTTTTTAAAACACTGAGGGGAGTACCCCCACCTACAACCCGACTTTTCCTTAAGTTTTTTAATATTTGGGGTTTTCTGCTATGATTCTCTCACTGTACACTGGTGCTGATATAGGGCACACTAAAAAATTAACCTTGACTGTTAACTATTCACTTTCTCAGGGTGGGGCCGAGGGGTATCCGACCCATAACCTTTGGGGTTTTGACTGTTGATTTGACGATTCTCCTTGTTTCCCTCCGTTAGCACTGGTACAGGGAAATGGTGGTACAGTATGATGTACTGTCAAAAGTGAACTCATAAAATGAGAATTCACTTCGCTAGTTGTACGTCTGCAGAGCGGCGTTTGCCGGGGCACCATGTTAAATGCTCAATTCTTTCCCCTTTGGCACTGAAAAAAAAAAGTCCTAAGACCTGTCATTTCCTTGGAGATTTAGTTTCAGGGGGGTTTTGGGGGGGGGGGGGGGGGGGGGGGGGGGGGGGGGGGGGGGGGGGGGGGGGGGGTTTTTTGCATTTGTCTTTCGTTTTCCCCCCAGTTTTTTTTTAATGGTTTTTCATGTTGTGGAAGTCTTCAAATTTTTCCCCGGGTTCAAGTCGGGGGCGGGAAAAAAGGGGCCCCCGTTTTTGTTTCCGGTCCCCCCCCTTTTGTTTTTAAATTTTCCATTTCTTTTGTTTTAATTTTTTAATGCACCATGTTTCCCCGGATTTTTGTTGCAGCAGACGAAATTTTGCCCCTCACCCGGAGTCAGGGCCGGAAAAAATTTTTTTTAACAAAAAATTTTTGTGCGCTGCGCACGGAAAACTATTGGGGCCCCCTTTTTTTCAACTTTTTTTAAAATTAAATTTTTAAAAGGAAAAACCAGTCGCTAACACCAAACAAAATGTATCCAAGGGGGGCCCCAAAAATTTTTCAACCGGGGCGAAGGCCCCGTGTTTGGTCCTCACGGGGTCTAAAACCAGGGGCCCAAAATTTAATAATTTTTTTTAATTTAACCAAGTACAAATTTTAACGTTTTAGGAAAGGGGCCTGGAAACCCCCAAAAATCTCTTATTTTTTGGGGTTCCCTTTTAAAAATTAGAATTTTTTTTATTTTCACCAAACCTCTTTCCCCCCCCCCCCTTTATAAAAAAAAATTTTTTTTTAAAAACTTCCCTTTTTTTTTTATAAAATTTAAAACATTTAACGGTTTCAACGGGCAAAATAAATTTTAATAAATTAAAAATTTGAAATAATTTATTTTAGAAGTTTTTATCCTATATCATATCTCTTTTTTAAAAGCTGTGTATGGATGCTGCCTCTACCATTTCGCCCTTCAGGTTGTTCTACTTCCTGATTACTCTAAGGCTGAATATATACTTTCTAAACGCCCCTGGACTCATCCGAGTTTTCAAACTTCTACCTGCGCCTTTCGGTATTTTGTACGTTGTTATATAACCCTAAGTTCTGTCCTCCAGTGTCATCAGGCTGAATTCCCTGACCTCTCCCACAGTACATACCCCTTAGCTCAGGGACTAGTCTCGTTGGAAACCTCTACACGTTCTCCAGTTTCTTGATATACTTGGCCGGGTAGGGGTTTCAAAACTCGTGTTCCATATTCCAATATGGGCCTGACGTACACGGTGACAATACCATAAATGACTCCTTAGATGTCTAAAAGCTACATTGACTGTGTGTGTGTGTGTGGCGCGCACGTTTATTATGTGGTTAAGTCTTGGTTTCTGTACCGGCATCTCAGTTACTCATAAACAGTTATATTAAATTCCTGGTCTCATGGGCCATAGAGTATTATTAAACTCTGTATGGAATTTCTCGTTTCACATTCCAACCTCTCTCATACTGAAGAGGTATTTTCCCAGTGTCTCTTAACTCATTTACAGCTTTCGCTCTCATATATGCCATCTTTCCCCAGTCTTTAAATTTTAAAGATTTTATTATCCCATTTGAGTCCCAAGTATCTTGTACATCATGATCATGGCCTGGTTTCCTATCTCGTGTTGTAAAATTGAATTTCTTATATTTCTTCAGAGGACATTTCTTGGCTACAGGAAAATTCTTGTAGTGGTTTTTTAGACTCTGGTTTCCGTAAATGTCTGATCAGGATTGGGCTCCACCCGGTCTTCATACTCCGACATATTTCGCATACAGGGTCCTAAATGACTTTGTCAAGGTTTTTTTTAAAATTTCCCTTCATAAATTAGCCACAAGAGTAAACATCCACTGCTGTCCGCCTTGATGTTCACCTCCTGTAATACGTATGGTGTTATATGATTGCTCTTAAAACTTATTTTTCTATCCGACGTGTGTAGTAAACAGTGACCCTCTCATAACGCCTCACCCCTGCCCGACTCCCCTGCCTAACCCACCCAACTCCCAGCGCCACCCCATCTGTAAGGGTACTTCTCCCCTAACCCACGATGTCAGCGATGGTACTGCAGCCGCAGGGAGTGCCGGGCTCACAGGAACTTCCACTACAGGGACAGCATCATGGAGTTCGACCGCGAGGCAGCTGCCAGTGTGCCACAGGCAGTGTGTACTCAGTTCCTCAAGCTTCAAACCGTACACACGAGGGCCTGGGATCTTAAATCAACTTGGCGTCCACCAGGACGCTGACATGTCCCTGGGGCAGCTCTCCATGGGGCTGCTAACGGAGTCACTGGCTTCTTGGACCTCTTGGGGAGGGTCGATGGTGCTCGTGCAAGCACAGATCCCTGGGCAACTTGCTGCTGTTTGCAATGGCTGTCTACCGAGGAGAGACAGGCACCTAGCAACATCTGTTGTTGGGGCAATGGATGAATTCCCTACTATGTTTGTTAACTGCTCATCACTCTGTAATTTGTCTATGATTGTAAATCATGTCATAACGTGTTTATCATTCATTACCTTTGAAACTTGTCATGATTGTGACCAGCCTACCTGGAGCTCATTACCTTTGTAAATTTCCCCATGATTAATTTTGTTTTTTGATTTCATTAAATTTGCAATTATTCATGAGTGGGCCACTCAACCTGGAGCTCATTACCTTTGTAACTTGGTCATGATTATGACCAGATCTAGTTCATTTCCTTTGTAACTTGCTCAGCAAATCAAAACTTTGGAGTCCAGTCCTGGACCAATTATGTACCTCTGTAAATCTTTTGACTACCGCCCACAGGATGGGTATGGGGTGCATAATAAAACATATTAAACTAAAACTAAAACTCTATCCGAGGTTTGTGTCCTCCGTCCTAATTTTTGTAAATTCTCGATCTTTCTTTTTCCCTGATTGTCGTAACCTTGCACTTACTGGGAATGAATATTTATAGAAACTTGCCCTGGCCAGTCCTACAGTCTATCTGTCTTTTTGTAGCCTTCCCAGTCTCTGAGTTTTAGTATCAATTTAGCTTTATATTGTTCATAAACAGGGTGCATACAACTGTAAAGGGATGGCTTTTACATACATCGTAATGGTGTCTCTTTCCTTCAGTTTCAAGTATTTAAAATTGTTGTAAGTACTTAATACTCCACTGGCAAAAGAAATGTTTGAATTAAGACTCGGAAAATAATTGAACTTGTGCCAGTTCTGCATAATGAAATAGCTCCTTGCGAGAACGAGGGGCTTTGGTAGACAGTGAAGTCTCAGTGAAAACCAGAGGTGTACCAAGTACATTAAGAGGAATAAGTTTCAGTACCGTGCATGGAACAATTCACAACTAATCAAAAATTATACGACGTTTCGGTCCGTCCTGGATCATTATCAAGTTGCGATAGGGTAACTGTTGGCGTAGGTACAGAAGCCTTTTACAAATCCTTCTTTCAAATATAAGGAAATTACCAACAGACCCCATTAATATCTGAAAAAGGAAAATTTGATAAATTTGTGTGTTCGCTCAGCCGGACAAATTTTGGGTGATCTTGCTATCAGTCAGAGGAAAACATGGCAGAGACCGGAGAGTGGGGGTAATAATCATGACAGTAGTACTTCCAGGTAAATGTATACAAGTGTTCAGCAGAATAAAAAGTTTGAACACGAGTAAACTATTCATACGTTTACTGAGGAATGGCTTGATCCAGCAGTGAGTGACAAATTGGAAAAATTATATGTGATGCCCAGAAAGTCTGCATCAAAGCGTAATTTTCAGTGAAAGCGTACATATATTAAGGTATACTGGTTAGTAAGTTTATCTTCGGGTAGATGGCGTGGAAGGGGCAGGGCGCTAGCATCATACCCAACTAGTCACTCAGTTGTGTTTTGGGGAGTGAGCAGGTAGGGACGCAACGCTTCTCTTTTTCACACACCTTGAGTGACTCTTTCCAGTATTTTTGACGTTATGAAGAAAATTTGAGACCTTAGACAATGTTTTACCTCCTCCTTGGGACTCTCTTCCTGTGGGTCTCCTGTGCGGCTCAACATAGACCAGTAGGTAATAATAATACTGTATACGTGAACTGTATTTACATAGAAATAAAAATCTAGTCTGTTTTACAAAATGTAATTAATGCCAATCTGTTTGGCATTGTAAGTTAATATAATAACAGAAGAGTAGTTAACTCGTGCTAGGATCGTCGCCCCCTCCGCTCGATATTAATGAGGGTTCTTAAATTTGAAAGGAAATATTAAAGGTATAAGAATTACAAAGAAACAAGAAAAGTAAAGATAAGTGTATGCCGAATGAAGGTAATGTTTTTTTAAGATTTCTGTCGTCCTTTAAAGTGTTCGTAAGAGAAAGAAAAGACCAGCAATCCCGCAAGAGTGCAAAACGTTTAACAAGTTTTTCATGGTTAACCTCCAAGAAGATATAAACCAAGTTTTCCAGGTCAACGGAAAACAGTATGATGCTCAATGAAGACAAATTTTGCGTTATGGAATACTAGAGGAGATAATAAATAGAACTGAGTATACAACAGACTGATCATACAATAGAGCGGAAAAGTAATGAGGGACCTGGGAGTAGTATGTCTAAGGATCTCACTTTCAAGATCACAACAGTGCCACGATCACAACTGCAAAGAAAATGATAGGACGGATAATGAGAACGTTGAAAACAAAGAAATACCAAGCCAATGATGATTCTTTTCAAATCACTTCACTAGGCTGAAATATTGCTGTACATTAACATATCCGTTCAAAGCAGGTTGAAATTACAGATATAGTGTACAAGAGAACCTTTACTGCACATATAAGTTCTATCAAACACCTTAACTACTGGGAACGCTTTGAAGCACTCGAATTGTACTCGCTGGAACGCAAGCGAGAGATATTATAATCTATACTTGGAAAATCCTAGAAGAAATGGTCCCGAATCTGCACACACAAATCACTCCCTACGAAAGTAAAAGACTGTGCAGGCGGTGCAAAATACCCCCAATGAAAAGTAGGGGCGCCATTGGTACACCAAGAGAAAACACCGTAAGTGTCCGGTGCCCAACACTGTTCAACAACCTCCCACCAAGCATAAGGGGAATTACCAATAGGCCCCTGGCTGCCTTCAAGAGGGAGCTGAACAGATACTTAAGTCGGGGCCGGATCAACCGGGCTGTGGTTCGTATGTTGGACTACTTGTGGCCAGCAATAACAGCCTGGTTGATCAGGCCCTGATCCACCGGGAGGCCTGGTCGTGGACTGGGCCGGGGGGGGCGCACCACCTGCCTCCAGGTAGGCAGGTAGTACGTAAATAACTCCCAAGGTGGCTGCACTATACAATTTATTATTTTTAGCGAAGCAAACAGCAGTAGGCCTGTTAAATCGTTGTTTTTCACCTGTGTGTATTTATAATAACTATGTACTAAATGGAAGCTTTAGAAATTTACAAAGCGATCCCAAAATCTTGTATTTAACCTATATATCACTCTAGCATGGACTTTAGAAAGTAGTCATATTCCTGAATTTTGGACCGTCGAAGCTGGAGAGCATCTCAAGAAGGTGAGGTTTGGAGGGACAGGCACCTCGTGAGTAGGTAGAAGGCAACATGTGTATCAGTCTCTCTCGTCCTGCCTTCCATCATCTTGTGGTCCGAGATTTTTTTTTTCTAGGGGATCAGATCAGCGAGTGGCATTGAACCCAAGAGGAGCTCCAAGGACTGTTATTGGCAAGATCAGTGACTCGTGCTTCTGGCAGAGCAGCATTAATATCCTCAATGAATGCCAGATTATCTGATACACGGAAGGTAGTGCTAACCATGGAGTGGAAAATATTGAGCTGAAGTTAAAGGACTCATACAGGATCCAGGAGAATCAAGAGGAGCTAAAAGCGATTAATGAAATTGAAAGAAATTCGAAATATTTCTCTCATACGCAAAAACAAGTCAAAAACCACTTCTAGTATAGGGCCCCTGCTCAGACAAGATGGATCGTACACTGACGACAACAAAGAAATGAGCGAGATACTGAAATTGCAGCATGACTCAGTGTTCATCGAGCCACTAACCAGTTTAAAGATAGACGATCCAAACAATTTTTTCATGAATGAGCCTCGAAACCCTGCCAATGTAGGCCAGATTTATGGCATAACTTTAACTCCACTAGACTTTGAGAAAGCCAATCGACGACATGCCCATGCACTCAGCCCCAGGCCCAGACTCGTGGAACTCGGTGTTTATTAAAAACTGCAAGAAACCCCTCTCACGGCCCTAAGTATGCTATGGAGAAGGAGCTTAGACACAGGCGAGATTCCACAGTCACTAAAAAACAACAGATATAGCCCCACTCCATAAAGCTGGTGTGATGTAGTTCAGCTGGGCTTGTGAGGTCTCTTGGGAGACCTAATTTAACCAATTATATGGTCACACCTTGCCTTGGCAAACGTCTGTAGCCACGCCCACGTCTGAGGTCTTTTGTTCTTTACGGCGTCAGACCTAGGCGTCAGGTCGTACACGTGGTTGTGGAGGTGCTTGGACCACCATAAAAGCCCAAGGAAGAGTTGAGTAGAGAGATTCGAGCGGAGCTGCTGCTGGGGTGCAGAGCTCCTGAGCAGAGATTCGTGCGGAGCTGCTGCTGGGGTGCAGAGCTCCTGAGCAGAGACTTCGAGCGGAGCTGCTGCTGGGGTGTAGGGCTCGGGAGAAGGCTGCTGAAGTCTCTGGAGGAGACTGTTGGAGGCATTGGCAGAGTACTGGCTTGGCGCAGTACTCGTGCTGTGAAGGTCTTGGACCTGTGGCTTAGTTCCTGTAGTGAACTGTCCTCTGTACTATTTGTAATTACATTCATTTTGGTCAAGTTGATTGTTTTCCTGTCCTCACTGCTTATGTGTACCACCCCATTTATCTAAACCACAATAATGTTCTCCTGTTCCCAAATATATTATGTACAAAGACTTAATAATAAACTGTGTTTGAGTAGAATAGTAATATTCACTGCCCACCGTTATTTATTCTTTTTTCTTATATTTTATTATGTTTATATGAGTGAAGAATGGGCGAGGCACATGTTAGTGAGTAGTGTAGAGTTTAATGAGAGTGTCGTGGTGGTCACCACTGACCTGTCATTACCTACCTAACCTCCGCTAATCATCTCACTCCTACCACCTCGCCTGCCTCTCCCCTGCCTACATAATCCCTTACTCCCATATTCCCCACTTATATCCTATTCAATCATTACCCCCCCTACATGACACTGGCAGCAAAGCAGTAGCTAAGAACTATAGACCAATAGCTTTAACGTCCCACATCATAAAAATCTTCGAAAGAGTTCTAAGAAGCAGGATAGCAAACCACCTAAACTCCCAAAAATTGCACAACCCAGGGCAACATGGTTTCAGAGCAGGTCGCTCATGCCTTTCGCAACTGCTTGACCACTATGATATATGGTCCTAGATGCACTGGAAAACAAAACAGAATGCGGATGTAGTATACACAGACTTTGCAAAAGCCTTTGACAAGTGCGACCATGGTGTAATAGCACACAAAATGCGTGCTAAAGGGATAACCGGCAAAGTAGGTAGATGGATCTTCAACTTTCTAACCATCGCACACAAAGAGTAGTGGTAAACAGAGTTAAATCAGATGTTGCCTTAGTGAAGAGCTCTGTCCCACAAGGCACAGTACTCGCACCTATCCTGTTCCTTATTCTCATATCAGACATAGACAGAGATTAAACCACAGCACTGTATCACTTTTGCAGACGATACTAGGATCTGCATGAGAGTGTCATCCATTGATGGACACGGCAAAGCATCCAAGAAGATATAAACCAAGTTTTCCCAATGGGCAACAGAGAACAATATGATGTTCAATGAAGACAAATTCCAACTACTCCATTATGGAAAACTGGAGGAAATAATAACTAGAACTGAGTATACTACAAACTCCATCACACAATAGAGAGGAAAAGTAATGTGAAGGACCTGGGTGTGGTAATGTCCGAAAACCTCACCTTCAAGACCACAACAATGCCACTATCACATCTGCTAGGAAACTGGTAAGATGGATAATGAGAACATTCAAGACAAGAGATGCTAAGCCAATGATGATCCTTTTTAAATCACTTATTCTTTCTAGCTGGAATACTGCTGTACATTAACATCCCCATTCAAGGCAGTGAAATTGCAGAGCTAGAGAATGTACAGAGAACCTTTACTGCACGTATAAGTTCCATCAAACACCTTAACTACTGGGAGCGCTTGGAAGCACTTGACTTGTACTCACTAGAGCGCAGGCGAGAGAGAGATATCGTAATCTACACCTGGAAGATTCTGGAGGGACTGGTCCCTAATATGCACACAGCAATCACTTCCATACGAAAGCAAAAGACTTGGCAGGCGATGCAACATACCCCCAGTGAAAAGTAGGGCGTCACTGGTACACAAGAGAAAACACTAAGTGTCCGGGGCGCAAGACTGTTCAACAGCCTACCCACCAGCAATAAGGGGCATTACGGAAGACCCCTGGTTGTCTTCAAGAGGGAGCTGGACAGATACCTAAAGACGGTGCCGGATCAGCCGGGCTGTGGTTCGTACGTTGGATTACGTGCGGCCAGCAGTAACAGCCTCGTTGATCAGGCCCTGATCCACGGGAGGCCTGGTCGTGGACCGGGCCGCGGGGACGTTGATCCCCGAATGTCCTCCAGGTTGGTAGAAACTGCTTCGCATTCGGTAGGGTTTAAAGATAGGCGCAGACTCTCCAATATCTTGTATTTCCTGATGTCCTCATGGAGGGATTACGTAGTGCCAGCCAGGTACCATTATCCAAAAAACAGTGTTGAGCTCACTGGACAGTGTTTCTTGTGACATCCTTGATGACCGGACAGAAAAGAAGAGGGGCGAGGGGTTTCACCTTTGCACACCTTCACACGAGTCAATTTCATGTTCACTCTTCGGTTTAGAAGTAACACGATTGATGAATGAATAGAGGGAATGAAAACATAGAAACTGCATTGGCAAAAATCCCATTTAAACAGGTCTTTTGATCTGATATCTTATTAATGTATACCGGTATTTGCGTGGGTAGCTTCCTTGCACCGCGTTGAACCCATATCTATACTATATATATTATATATATATATATATTATATATATATATAATATATATTATATATATATATATATATATTATATATATATATAAATATATATAATATATAATATATATATTATATATATATATATATATATATATATATATATATAATATATATATTATATATATATATTATATATAATAATATATATTGTTGTGTGCGCCGAATAGTTAAAAGTTGCGATTTTGGCTTTAAGACGCTCTTCTTGCCGAATAAGGCAAACGAAAATTAGTATAGCAATAATTTTCGCAAAAAATCATTCTAGAACCTAACGAAAAAATTTTTTTTTGTTCGTTAGGTTCAGAATTATTTTTTTTATGCGAAATTAGTGCACACACAAATTTTCGCTTGCCATATTCGGCAAAAAAAGCGTTACTATATTTAAGCCAAAATAGCAAGTTTTGCCTATTCGGCACTATATATATATATATATATAATATATATATATATATATATATATATATATATATATATATATATATATATATAATATATATATATAAATATAATATGTGTGTGTGTGTGAAACCTAATACATGTAAGTAACTGAATTAAAAAGAAACAGGGGTCATTACTTGAAGAAAGTTGAAATTACTCCACAAGTGACGTATCGTCTTAAAAAATAACGAAGCCTTTAGAGCATGTAACCTACACGGCAGCGCTGTACATGTGTGAGAGATAAAGCCAGGGTATTCAGTGGGCGGTCTGATTATCTACTAAAGCACCATATATGAAGCGCAAAACTCGTGTGGGTTATTCAGCCCAAGGAGTGATTTAGGCTCGATTCATCGTCCGCGTGCTCGATACAGATATTCTACTCCTACAGCCAGTCCACCCTAGAGATAACTAAAAGAGGGATTAAAATTTAAAACCATTTTCTTTTTCGTAAGGCAGAATGGTCTCAGAGTGATTCACGAAATCGTAACAACACGATTGCAAACAAACCACGGTATGGGTGGGGGTTAGAACCCATGGCAAGTGAGTCTTCAAACTCCAGGCCAGTGGAGTTTTACGATTCACTTGCCATGGTTTCTAACCCCACCCGTATCGTGGTTTAGTCGCAGACTGATAGGTTAAATTCTGCTTTATCCAAGTCACAAGATGTAACTTAATAATAAACGAGTTCATTTATGAGCTTGTTTTAAAGTTAATTTTTCCGCCCCTGCGAATGCTTTTCTAAAAAACTGTTTTTGATTGAAATTTTACTTTAAACGTAGATTTTTTATGATTGTTTTTAGGATAACTTTAATATTGTTTCGTTTTAACTGTTTAATATGATGGGAACACATTCTGGATGTCACATGATTTCCCATCGTACTATTATTTTATAATAGTCTTAACTAAAGTTTTTCATTGTACCATAAATTATCAAGAAAACCCTTCCATTACACCCATGCCTCCCAGCAGTATAAATTATGTTTTCGTGCATACCTTGGTGTATGCATATACTGAAGTGTTGATATATATCCAACGTTACTTACGATGATATTTTGTCTGAATTATTAATGATATATTATGTGGAAATCCAAAACAAGTATTGATCATCCAGCACCTGAGAATGGGATGGAATTCGGTTCAATCCAAGGCATGGATGAAGATCCCCTCACTCCTCATAAGGGCACTTCCCTGGAGGGGAATGTTTGGAGAGTGGCAGCAGTGCACGTTGTGGTTAGGGTGCGTGCTAGGCAGTTACAAAGGTATTTTGCATGGTCATTAAATCTATTTTTGCATAGTTATGCGATAGTGAAACTCCTCTTGCCCTTGCCAATGTTACTTCAACATTTTCTGCTTTGTTTATCACACGTGGGTTATACATTAGATCTGACCAGACTTGAACTGCATTTCTATGACACTGAAATATATTGGTTAATTCTGTTTCAGTATATTTGTAATACTTTACACAGAATTAGATAATCTGTATATATTGGTTTGTTCAAGTACGATATGTAGTCATTGGCATCATGATGAGATATGGACACTTGGTCCGGCTTCACAAGTATGAGCAAAATAGGTAGGATGAGTGAGAGGGGTCGTTGCTCCAGCCTATCTGTAGTTGAGGGAGTGGCTAGATAATTTACCAGCCAGAGGTTACTGTTTAATCCTCAGGGTTGTCAGCCCCATCAGGTGGCGGGTGTGGATGTTGGAGTAGTGGAGAAGAACTAGCAAGTCTTCATCATCAACTCGCTGATCTGATGAACAGGACAAGAGCGTGTGTGCTGAACCGCAACAGCCAACCGCTTCGGTAATGGAATTGTACCGCAATAATGTTAATGTTGTATACATGGATGTGTGTAAAACAGTACACTTTTCAGTAAGCTTAGTGTTAATTTATGTATAAATCTCAGAGTATTGACAGGTAGAGAGCTCATGATATACATAATGTTATATACTTTGTATGTTTGCGAAGGCTGGTCACCGGCCGCGGGGGCGTTGACCCCCGGAATACCCTCCAGGTAAGTAGATATGCAGTCTTATTAATAAACAGTACGTTCATGTGCATAGTGAAACTAGTACGAAAGTAAAATGCCTTTTGTACTATTAGTACTTGAAACTAGAGTACCAAATGTTCGAAGAAAATTCAATTAGTATATTTCTTCCATAATTATTCGACCTTATTGTAAAATATATTTGTTATATTAGTTTTTATAAGCAACTATTTATATCCAATAAAATTAATGCAGTTAAAGTTTTTACTAATACTAAAATGTAAGAAAACTGTCAAGAGGTTGATTAAATTGATGAATTAATCTTATCTTTATAATACTTCATTTCCCTGGAAGTATCGTTCCTACATATATTATGTTTTCACTGTTGTCCCGCAGAAAATAAAAAAAAAATGTTACATTTAAATGGTATATATGATAGAAACTGTATCGTTCATTCGACAACGTTAAATCACTTGCCAAATATTTTGCTAAAAAAAAAGTCAAGTAGTAGTAGTAGTAATAATAATTTACGTTAATAATGTGGAATAACATGAAGGAAGAGACCAGTACCCAAGAAACGTGCCTCGCCATTATCAAAAATAAAAGCTACTATTATTTATGACTTTATTGTTGCTTCAGCTTTTTGGAATAATCCAGCTTCAGAATATTAAAAAGAAATTGACTTAACCATGTAAACAGAATTTTGCTGTTGATGGATCGAGCACTCACCGCTGTGCGAGGCTCGCCTAGCGTTATCGCTGATTGAGGATATAGCGAGCCTCTGCAGTGCTCTGTGACTTAGGTATTTCCAAGGTATGATGGCGATATGTGGCTGAGTTTACTAAGGATAGCTACGCCTTGGATCACATCGGAAGCCTAAAAAGAACTTTGGGGATAACTGGGTTACAGTTTTTTTAAAGACGCATTGTAACCCATCCTCCTACATTAACTTTTATTTAACTGTCGCTCGAGACCGGTAGTGATTGTATACGCCATTCTCATTTTAAAGTCATTTTTTGACACTTTGGTTAAAGGTTAAATGTTTTCGAATTTTCTCAAAATCGTGTTTTCTTTAAGTTTGGTTAGGTTACATAAACGTAAGAAGACATTTAATCACAAATAACAAATTAGAAAAAAAAAAAACAGCCCACGTGAGACACGTGGCAACGGGGTAGAATGTTACTGTCGTTTTCCCAAGTCTTCCAGGTGCTTCCCTGTTTTATGTTCGTGAATTAAAATATCTTGCTATTATGCTGCGTTGAAATTATTGGTGTTTATTAATAATATATGGTTAATTGCTGTCACCTTTATCGAAACTGCACGTGTAGATAACTTGACTTAAACATATAAAGTAAAAATAACGTTGGTGTTAAGAGGACAAGTTTATGAGTAGCCGGTGGTTCTATGATACGCCCATACCAACAGCCCCTCAGACGTACCCATGCTAGACTTGGGGATTTTATTGGGAGGGTGATGTACCCCTGCTAGGCTTAGGGAATTTACTGGTAGGGTGACGTACCCATGCTAGACTTTGGATTTTACTGGTAGGGCGGTTTCGTACGTGGCCTTTCGTAAAGAACTCTTCTTCTTTAATTAAACATTGTCATCAGTTAAGACGGTCATCGTGGTGTTAATTTTTTTTTTATACTTCGGTGATTAATGTAGCCACATTAAATTTTGAAAGCGTTAAATAATTGTGTTACCCTAAAAAGAAAATTGAGTACATGTAGAATGGATAGGTTTTGTACGGGGATGGGTTGTGGTTAAAGTTGGGGTTGGGCCGTGGAGTGGAGTGAAGGTGAGGAATGACCACTAAGCAGACTCATTCTTGTGAAAGACCGTAAAGATGCGACGACAGGGAGACAAATGGATGTGTTAACATAAAAAGGTAAGGAATGGTAGCACACTGGGAGGCCGGATGGTCAAATGTTCAGGTTTGTGGAACCAATTTTAGTATGTTTTTCGCTTTTTTTCCTGACTGGGGAAAAAATCTAACGACTATTAAGAATGAGTAACGCTACACAAGAAATTAGCTTTGCGCAAAATAGAATCTAAAATAACGACCAGCCGGACTGTGGTTCTTATGTTGGATTGCGTGCGGCTAGCAGTAATAGCCTGGTTAATCAGGCCTTGATCCACCGGGAGGCCTGGCCGAGGACCCCGCCGCGAGGGGACGTTGACCCCCGGAACAACCTCCACGTAGATAATTATAATAAAATTACACTTTGAGATAAATAGACACATGCACTGATCAAGGCTTTAAGGAAACGTTTCGCCACCTCTCTGCTACAGTCTAATTTAGGACTATCTACCTACCTACCTACCTACCTGCAGTCTACCTGGAGGTTGTCCGGGGTCAACGCCCCGGCGTCCTGGCTCATGAAAAGACCTGGTGGTTCATTGCTGATAAATTGAAAATAATCTTATTAGTGCTGCTTGTTTTTTTGCCTGTAACTTGTCGGTATCCACCATTTCGTCCACTCAGTATATGGTACACTCTATCAGTTCCACCTACACTTCGAGACGTTTCGACCTTATTTTTTATATATATTTAATCGAACCTATCGGTATAAGCACTTTCTTATTGGTTGAGTCTTTATAATTCAAGCTTAGCAAGACTAATCTTGAAGGAACTTCCGGAGACAATACCTGTAGTCAGTTCCGGAGGTCACTGTCCCCGCAGCCCGGTTTTAGACTAGGCCTCCTTGTTGCTGACCTGATTTATCAGCCTGTTTGTGCCCGCCGCACAGCCCGATGTATGCATCACATACCTGCTGATCAGAAACTAGTTTAAGAAACCTGTCGAGTTCCCTCCTCACAGTTATACAAACAAACACGGGGCTGTTCTTGAAGTTGACTCGCTTAACTTTGTTAGTCAGGTGTGCCACCAGCAAGCGAACGTTTTGTATACAGTATATTCAAGTATATGTAGCGTTGGTGCAATTATGTTATTTTTACCTCTTTATAGCTACAAGATCAGAGTTATGCTCTTGGTTATCTTGATGGGTTTAGCGCTTAGTTATCATTATAATAATATGCTCGTAGTTCCCTTTTTATGATGAATATATATATATATATATAATATATATATATATATATATATATATATATATATATATATATATATATATATATATATATTATAATATATATATATATATATGGTTCAGAGAACCGGGAAGTTGATGAATGAGACACCTGTGCAACATTTGGGTGTCTTTGTTGTTTAAATGTTTCACCAACCAGTGGCTTCCTTAGTCCAGTGGTTGTTGCACTTATTACCACTTTTGTCAATTTACTCTAGTCTTCTGTCACCTTATTTGTTAAGAAAAGCCCCTAATATCCATTCGGTCACGGACCGGGCCGCGGGGGCGTTTACCCCCCGAAACCCCCTCCAGGTAAACTCCAGATATGTGGCCGCTTCCTATTCCCGTTAAGATACTATACTATTTTTTTCCCCATTTTCATACTATTTTTATAACCTTATATATTAACCTTATAGAATAACCTTATATAATAACCTTATATAATCATTTTTATTCATTGTACATCTTCCTATGATTACCTGTATCAAGAAGTGCTGTAATTAAAGGAATCGCTAAACCCGTAGGAGTTCATATAGTCAATGGGCAATGGGAGCCAATATAGTTTCTATCCAGTCTCTGGCATTGTATTAATTTCCAATTTATCTATATAATTTTATTATAACGTTTAATGTAATTTCCCAGTTGAGTATTTTCTTTGTACAACTTCTTAGCAGAACTTCTTTTAAGCAGATTTCCTGTTTACAACCGTTTCTTCATTTATGAACAATGATCCATAAATAATATTGCATACTGATATATCGTATTCGAGAAGTATTTAATTAACAACATGAAACTATGATTACCAGGCGGGTGAACAAAAAGCTGCAAATTGAACTAAAGGATTTCCAAGCAAGAATGCAGAAATGATGTTGAAAAGATGTTATAAATACATACGCAAAATGAAATATTTTCATTTCTTGTTCCTTGAGGAGGTTCAAAAATTTTG
>NW_026474941.1:0-10673 GCF_026875155.1 Cherax quadricarinatus
GTGCTAGTTGTTTTCTAACAGTGGGAATGTCGGAGTGCCACTCGTAGTGCCAATTTGTCAGGTCATGCTGCCATATATCAAAATTATGTTAATATTTTTTTCTATGTTGTTTGTTGGCCAATCGTACTGAAACTTTGTCACATTCTTCTGCATATGCACCTCTAAAAGTACACCAAAAATAAAATAAATCGATTGAAAAATAAAAAAAATGCAAGTGAACGGCTACCGCCTCCCCCCTTTAGCTCATAAGACTTTCATTGCCATTAGCCCTGTGGAAATTTATTTGGTCCAAATAGTTCCACAGCTCAGATCCAGCATGGCCGTCTGGTCGTCTGAGCCGAGCGGCCCTTAAACCCTCCCAAACAAGGCATTCTCTGGTTGGCGGTTGTTGGTAAGCTTATTTAATTTATAGATTTACTCTTCAGGGAAGGAGTAGGTAGTTTTACTGGTAGTACACTAATATTAGGTTTACTAAGGCATCTGTAGATAATGATAGAGTAGACCTAAGACCTTAACATAGGTAGTAATAGGCCGATAATGTAGGCAAACACTAGGATAAGTTAGCTAGGGAGAACTGGCAGCCCTAGCTTGAATGGCGGGGCGCAGGTCACAAAGACAGAATAGCGTCCTTCTTACGATAGACACCGACTGGACAAGACGTGCCGTGAACAGCAGACGGCACCCCCACGTGTCTTCACATCTGAGACCTGGGGAAATCTGGTAGAGGCACCTCGATGTACCATAGATGATCTCCTCCATCAGCCCATACAGTAAGACGAGATATTCACCTTTTCCCGTAGGTTCTGGCCAGTGTCTTGGGAGATTGTGGGTAGAGTTAACTGAGGGCTCGGCGTGCTACAGAGAGAGCATGCCCAGTAAGTACCAGTGTCTCAGAGCCGTCTGAAGCTAGTGTCTGAGTCTGCATAGTTATACTAGGGGATACATACCCTCTTGGATATAGGAATTTCTGAGGTGCAGGCAGGACACTAATAACGATTGAATATTGTAGGAATTAATGCTCCCGGTTGCACGTGGTTTCCAAGGGGAAGTCCAAAGGGGCTAAAGCTAGGCTTAGGAAGTTGAAGATCAGGATATATGCTGCAACACCAAGTAAGTTAGTCCTTTATACGTGCATGCAGGCGAGGTTTCTTGCAATAACAATCATTTGTGAAAATCTGTTCTATAAGCCACTTGTGAGGCTGAGGTACCCACCTCAGAGCTCGGTGTCAACAGAGTTTGCCAGGGTAGGCGACTCACTTGGAGGCAGTCCACACAAATTTTCACAAGCCCCCTTGGGCGGGGATGGCAGACCAGAGAGGCCTAGCTTACGCTAGACTTGGGGACAGTTGGTCCCAAAGATGAGGAGGTACTTGTGCCTCCTCCCATGGGAGACTTAGGTCTCAGACACTCCCTAAAGGGGGAGCCAAGGCCGGGCCACCACTTGGAAAAGGCCCGGGCCGGGAGAATACCGGCTAATCTTTAATAATAAATAATAATAATAACTTTCACTACACAATCTACTGAAAGAAGCACATACATAAGGACATTAAAATAAACTTAACACAACCTACAGACTGCTTCTACGTACGTTGTTTCACAAGTACACAAGGTTCATACATATAGTGGAACCTACTCATTATTGCTTATACTCCCCCCCCCCCAACAAATGAATATATTCAACATTTCCCTGTTACTTAAAATTCAAAAAAGACTTGAGAAAACACAACATCAATAACACAATATATAAACACATAACAATCCAGGCAACACCTGACACTATACTATATACAAGTTTTTAAAACATATCACAATTAAAGAAGGAATAAAGGTATAATAATAAAGGCCACAAAATCGTTATAAATAAAACTCCTAAATTACAACCTGACCACAATAATAATGCATCAAGCTTAATGACAATCACCCATAATACAACTCGCAACTAATTACACAAGACCTACAATATGCATTATTAAGAAACCTGTGCTGCAACACAGGTGACCCATCATCCCTCCCCCCACTCACACAACACAGGCGACCCATCATCCCTCCCCCACTCACACAACACAGGTGACCCATCATCCCTCCCCCACTCACACAACACAGGCGACCCATCATCCCTCCCCCCACTCACACAACACAGGTGACCCATCATCCCTCCCCCACTCACACAACACAGGTGACCCATCATCCCTCCCCCCACTCACACAACACAGGTGACCCATCATCCCTCCCCCACTCACACAACACAGGTGACCCATCATCCCTCCCCCACTCACACAACACAGGTGACCCATCATCCTCTCCCCCACTCACACAACACAGGTGACCCATCATCCCTCCCCCACTCACACAACACAGGTGACCCATCATCCCTCCCCCACTCACACAACACAGGTGACCCATCATCCCTTCCCCCACTCACACAACACAGGTGACCCATCATCCCTTCCCCCACTCTCACACAACACAGGTGACCCATCATCCCTCCTCCCACTCACACAACACAGGTGACCCATCATCCCTCCCCCCACTCACACAACACAGGTGACCCATCATCCCTCCCCCCACTCACACAACACACGTGACCCATCATCCCTCCCTCCACTCACACAACACAGGTGACCCATCATCCCTCCCCCCACTCACACAACACAGGTGACCCATCATCCCTCCCCCCACTCACACAACACAGGTGACCCATCATCCCTCCCCCACTCACACAACACAGGTGACCCATCATCCCTCCCCCACTCACACAACACAGGTGACCCATCATCCCTCCCCCACTCACACAACACAGGTGACCCATCATCCCTCCCCCACTCACACAACACAGGTGACCCATCATCCCTCCCCCCCACTCACACAACACAGGTGACCCATCATCCCTCCCCCACTCACACAACACAGGAGACCCATCATCCCTCCCCCCACTCACACAACACAGGTGACCCATCATCCCTCCCCCCACTCACACAACACAGGTGACCCATCATCCCTCCCCCACTCACACAACACAGGCGACCCATCATCCCTCCCCCACTCACACAACACAGGTGACCCATCATCCCTCCCCCCACTCACACAACACAGGTGACCCATCATCCCTCCCCCCACTCACACAACACAGGTGACCCATCATCCCTCCCCCACTCACACAACACAGGTGACCCATCATCCCTCCCCTACTCACACAACACAGGTGACCCATCATCCCTCCCCCACTCACACATTGAAAACTAACCCCATCACCAATATGAATAATCATGACATTAATTTTTTTATTATTATATTTTATTTAAAACCAATACAGCGTAACATAAAAATAAAAATAAACAGGAACGGTACGTGCACTGACAAAATAGACCCGACACAAAATACATGACACAAAAAGGATTGCACCTATATACTCGCATACAACAATAATTTACGGCAAGAACATAGCTACAAATAAACACAGTAACAGGGTCGTGATCTTAAATATATACACATTCATGATTCAAAACCTTACATATATATAAAATTTACATATAATATGACATATGACCAAGGTTCAATATAATAAAAAGAATGTATACAAGAAATTGTATCCATTAATCCCATCCTTAGTTCTGTAATGTCTTTTTGTATATTTAATTTAAAGAACAGTACAGCAGTACAAAATGCCAGAATATAAATAGACATAAAAAGATAGCAACATAAAATTCTTAGAACCAATGGCTCTATAACCTCTCTGGAAAATAGCAATACATAAAGCAAAAGCGTATAACAAAACGTCTCAAAACAACTACCAGTAACAGAGTACTAACCTATCATATGTAACTTTAAATCAACATTAACATGCCCATATTAGGAATGTACTGGAACCTAACATTTAACAAAGGCTCATAACGATATATAAAGAGTAACACAAAAGAAAAACCTGATTTCACAAAACAAAAAGAAAAACCCATGCATATGCATACATGTACGCAAACAAAACAGTATAGAAAAATATGTTGATCTACAAAAGTCAAACATATTATGACCCCATAACCGATAATAAACATAATCATTTACATATACCATTTTTTTTATATATTTTATTTAAAACAAAGCAAATCCAAGGTCGTATAAATACGATCCACACCATACATTACAGTGGTATTACACTCTCACACAGACTGATAGCACTTACATCCCATATCATAAAAATCTTTGAAAGGGTCCTAAGAAGCAAGATCACCACCCATCTAGAAACCCATCAGTTACACAACCCAGGGCAACATGGGTTTACAACAGGTCGCTCCTGTCTGTCTCAACTATTGGATCACTACGACAAGGTCCTAAATGCACTAGAAGATAAAAAGAATGCAGATGTAATATATACAGACTTTGCAAAAGCCTTCGACAAGTGTGACCATGGCGTAATAGCGCACAAAATGCGTGCTAAAGGAATAACAGGAAAAGTCGGTCGATGGATCTATAATTTCCTCACTAACAGAACACAGAGAGTAGTCGTCAACAGAGTAAAGTCCAAGGCAGCTACGGTGAAAAGCTCTGTTCCACAAGGCACAGTACTCGCTCCCATCTTGTTCCTCATCCTCATACCCGACATAGACAAGGATGTCAGCCACAGCACCGTGTCTTCCTTTGCAGATGACACCCGAATCTGCATGACAGTGTCTTCCATTGCAGGCACTGCAAGGCTCCAGGCGGACATCAACCAAATCTTTCAGTGAGCTGCAGAAAACAATATGAAGTTCAATGATGAGAAATTTCAATTACTCAGATATGGTAAACTCGAGGAAACTAAATCTTCATCAGAGTACAAAACAAATTCTGGCCACAAAATAGAGCGAAACACCAACGTCAAAGACCTGGGAGTGATCATGTCGGAGGATCTCACCTTCAAGGACCATAACATTGTATCAATCGCATATGCTAGAAAAATGACAGGATGGATAATGAGAACCTTCAAAACTAGGGAGGCCAAGCCCATGATGACACTCTTCAGGTCACTTGTTCTATCTAGGCTGGAATATTACTGCACACTAACAGCACCTTTCAAGGCAGGTGAAATTGCTGACCTAGAAAATGTACAGAGAACCTTCACGGCGCACATAACGGAGATAAAACACCTCAATTACTGGGAGCGCTTGAGGTTCCTAAACCTGTATTCCCTGGAACGCAGGCGGGAGAGATACATGATTATATACACCTGGAAAATCCTAGAGGGACTAGTACCGAACTTGCACACGAAAATCACTCACTACGAAAGCAAAAGACTTGGCAGACGATGCAACATCCCCCCAGTGAAAAGCAGGGGTGTCACTAGCACGTTAAGAGTCCATACAAAAGTGTCGGGGGGCCCCGAGACTGTTCAATGCCTCCCAGCATACATAAGGGGGATTACCAACAGACCCCTGGCAGTCTTCAAGCTGGCACTGGACAAGCACCTAAAGTCGGTTCCTGACCAGCCGGGCTGTGGCTCGTACGTTGGTTTGCGTGCAGCCAGCAGCAACAGCCTGGTTGATCAGGCTCTAAATCTACAAGGGGGCCCTGGTCACAGACCGGGCGCGGGGGCTTTGGGCCCCCCGGAAAACACTCTCCAGGTAAATTTCCAGGTAATACACAAAATATAGTTACATAGATTATCATACGTAGAGTACCTGACTTAAATCCTGGCAACTCCAGACAACACCAGACAACACCAGACAACACCAGACAACACCAGACAACTACAGACAGCACCAGGCAACTCCCGACAACACCAGACAACACCAACCTAACCAGGACAAATCCAGACAACTCCTGACAACACCAGACAACACCAATCAACACAGACAACTCCAGAAAACTTCAACAAACCAGAAACACCAGACTACACCAGACAACTTAAGAAAAATTTCCAGACAGCACTAGACAACACCAGACAACTCCAGATAATCCAGACGACCCCAGACAACTCCAGACAACTCCAGACAACTCCGGGACAAACCAGACAACCCCAAACCCAACACCAGACAACTCCAGAAAACTCCAGACAACTCCAGACAACTCCAGACAACTCCGAAACTCCAGACAACTCCAGACAACCCCAGGACAACTCAGACAACACCAAACAGCCCCAACCAACACCGACAACTCCAGAAAACTCCGAACACCAGACAACACCAAACAAACCAGACAAACAACAGACAACTCCGGGACAACCCCAGACAACACCAGAAAAACCCCAGACAACACCAGAAAACTCCAGGAAACCCCAAACAACACCAGACACCCTCCAGTCAACTCCAGACAACACCAGACAATTCCAGAAAAACACCAGACATCTCTAGAAAAACACACACAAACTCCAGACAACTCCATATAACACCAGATAACTCCAAACATCACCAGACAACACCAAACAACACCAGACAACTTCAAACAATCCAGAAAACATGAGACAACTCCAGAGAACACCAGACAACCTAATACAACACAGACAACCCCAGACAACACGGACAACACAAGACTACTCCAGGACAGCCCCAGACAACACAGCAACTCCAGACAACTCCAGGCAACTCCAACAAATCAGAAAAAACCCAAAACTCAAGGCAACCCCAGACAAGAACAGACACATCGGGACTCCAGACACCACCAGACAACACCGGGACAAAACCAGACAACAACAGACAACCACAGACTTCTCCAGACAACTCCAGACAACATCAAAATACCCCAAACAAACACCAGACAACACCAGACAAAACAGACAACCACAGACTTCTCAGACAAACTCCAGACAACATCAGACAACTCCAGACAACATCAGACAACTCCAGAAACACCAGACAACACCAGACAACACCAGACAACACCAGACAACCCCAGACAACCCCATACAACACAAGACAACACCAGACAAATCCAGACAACACCAGACAGCACCAGACAACATCAGACAAACTCCAGATAATACAGACAACTCCAGACAACATCAGCAAATCGTGACAACACCAGGGAACGTAGACAAATCCAGACAACAAGAACACCAGGCTACTCCAGACAACTCCAAACAACACTAGGCAACTCCAGGCACATAAAAACAATACCAAACAACACCAGAAACACCAGGAACACAAGATAACACACGAGAACTCCAGGAAACACAAGAAAACACCAGACAATACCAGACAACTAAAAACCCAACTCCAGACAACACCAGCAAACACCAGACAACACCAGACAACACCAAACAACACCGGGACATCAGCAGACAAGCCCAGATCAACACCAGACACCACGAGACAACAGCAGACAGCTGCAGACAAACTGCAGACAATTGCAGACAACTCCAGTCAACTCCAGACAACATCAGACAACACCAGACAACACAGACAACAGACAACACCAGACAACTGCAAACAATCCAGCCAACTCCAGCAACCCCAGACAACACCAGACAACCCCAGACAACACAGACAACAACAGACAACACCAGACAACACCAGACAACACCTGACAACGCAGACACCAGATACCACGAGACAACAGCAGACAACACCAGACAACTCCAGGCAACTCCAGGTAACACCAGACATGTACAGACAACCACCAGACAACTCAGGCAACTCCAGACAACACCGGACAACACCAGACAACACCAGACAACACCAGACAGCTCCAGAGAACACCAGACAACTCCAGACAACTCCAGACAACACCAGCAACACCAGACAAAACCAGACAACACCAGACAACCCCAGACAACTCCAGAGAACACTGTACAGCTCTGGACAACACCAGACAGCACCAGACAACTCCAGACATCTCCAGACAACACCAGACAACACCAGACAACACCAGACAACACCAGACAACTCCAGACAACATCAGACAACACCAGACAACGCAAGACAACACCAGAGTACTCCAGACAACTGCAGACAACACCAGACAACACCAGACAACTTCAGACAACAGCAGACAACTGCAGACAACTCTAGACTACACCAGACAACACCAGACAACAGAAGACAACAGGAGACAACTCCAGACAACACCACACAACACCAGACATCAGCAGACAAGTCCAGACAGCACCAGACACATCGAGACAACACCAGACAACAAGAGACAACTGCAGACAACTCTAGACTACAACAGACAACTCCAGACAACACCAAACAACACCAGACAACACCAGACAATTCCAGACAACACCAGACAACTTCAGACTACACAGACAAGTCAGACAACACCAGACAAGTTCACACAACACCAAACAACACCAGACAACTCCAGACAACTCCAGACAACACCAAACAACTCCAGGCAACACCAGACAACACCAGACAACTCCAGACACCACCAGAGATCTCCAGATAATACAAAACACCAGAAAACTCCAGACAATACCAGACAACACCAGACATCTCCAGACAACACCAGACAACATCCAGGCCATGGGAAAACCTGGGTAGCCACAGCCACTCAAGAGGGAGAGGTTTTTTAGTGCCAGGAAGGAAAAAAAACTGGCAGGAAATGGCAGAAATCGTACACCAAATCCAGTCATTCCTGGAGTGGAACCACAGTCGATGGCCTCCACTCCAAACCAACAGATACAGATACTAATGCCGGAAAAAAAATCCCCCCCCCAGTACCAACAATACCACCAGCCCGATAACATTCTTCTTTGCAAATATACAGGGTCTAAAGCCAGCAACAAACAACAAAATACCTTTCATCCGGGGGACTGCTTGCAGAGGCAAAGGCAATGTTCGCGGCTTTCATGAGACCCACAAAAGGATCACTTGGACAACGAAATATGGATCCCAGGTTACAACCTATACAGATGTGACAGAGTGAAAAAGGCAAAAGGGGGGTTTTGGGTGTACATTGCAGAGTCACTTGTTTGCACAGAACTGCTAAATGCCTCAAATGATGTAGTGGAAGTTTTAGCAGTAAAAGGTCGAGAACCAAAACCTAGTCATTGTGATAGTCTACAAGCCCCCGGATGCAACATCCCAGCAATCAGGAACAGCTGTTAAAATTGACCACTGTCTGGAAAACCTTCCAGCTCCTGCACCAACATCTTGCTCCCGGGGGATTTCAACTTAAGGCACCTAAAATGGAGGAATATAGCAAATAATATTGTTGCAGTAATAACACCAGGAGGCAGCTCTGATGAAAACTCACACTCACGCGAGCTTTAAAAACTTGCACAAAATTCAATTTAACCAGCAATAATAGAGCCCACTAGACTGGAGAATACACTAGACCCCATCTTCACTAACAATGATGATCTGATAAGAAAATTCACCATATCAAAAACAATATACTCAGATCACAACATAATTGAGGTTCAGTCATGTATGCGCGGAGCCCAGACCGACATAATGAGATTAGTCACGAGGGAAACATTCACCAAATTCAACTTCAATAACAAAAACATAAAGTGGGACCAAAATAAACCAAGTCCTAACCGATATAAGCTGGGGGAAAATATACTAAGAACACAGACCCAACTTATGCCTAGAACAGATTAACTCGGTGGCACTCGATGTATGCACAAGGCTTATTCCTCTAAGAAAAGGAGGAGTAGAAGTAAAAAAGAAAGAGACAGGCGCTCCCTTTACAGGCGACGGAAAAGAATAACAGAGCGGCTAAAGGGTCAATATATCTGAAATGCGTAGAGAGGAACACTGGTCAGAGGAAATAGCAAGCATCGAACTTAAGCTAAAAGAATCCTTTAGGAGTCAGGAATCGCGGGAAGAAAATAAAAGCCATAAATGAAATCGAAAGAAACCAAAGTATTTCTTCTCCTATGCCAATCAAAATCGGGGAACAACGTCCAGTATTGGGCCCCTACTTAAAAAGATGGGTCCTACACAGATGACGCAAAGGAAAAGAGTGAGCTATCAAGTCCCAATATGATCAGTTTTTAGCAAGCCGCTAACCAGACTGAGGTCGAAGATCAAAATGAATTTTTTATGAGAGAGCCACAAAAAATTTTATTAACCCCAAGCCTTTCCGATGTTTTTCCTGACGCCAAATGACTTCGAACAGGCGAAAAAATGACATGCCCATGCACTCTGCCCAGGGCAGACTCATGGAACTCTGTGTTCATCAAGAAACTGCAAGAAGCCCCTATCACGAGCCTTTTCCATCCCATGGAGAGGGAGCATGGACACGGGGGTCGTCCCCCAGTTACTAAAAAAACAGACATAGCCCCACTCCACAAAGGGGGCAGTAAAGCAACAGCAAAGAACTACAGACCAATAGCACTAAAAATCCATATCATAAAAATCTTTGAAAGGGTCCTAAGAAGCAAGATCACCACGCATCTAGAAAACCATCAGTTACCCCAACCAGGGCAACATGGGTTTAGAAGAGGTCGCTCCTGTCTGTCTCAACTATTGGACCACTACGACAAGGTCCTAAATGCCTAGAAGACAAAAAGAATGCAGATGTAATATATACAGACTTTGCAAAAGCCTTCGGGCAAGTGTGACCATGGCGTAATAGCGCACAAAATGCGTGCTAAAGGAATAACAGGAAAAATCGGTCGATGGATCTATTAATTTCTCACTAACAGAACACAGAGAGTAGTCGTCAACAGAATAAAGTTCCCAGGCAGCTAGGTGAAAAACTCTGTTCCACAAGGCCGTACTCGCTCCCTTTGTTCTCTCCTTTTTATC
>NW_026474943.1:0-10036 GCF_026875155.1 Cherax quadricarinatus
CATTTTTGTTTACACTGAAACGCCAAGGCAATGGCCCATTTTCTCCAGGGTTGAGCTCTATTTTAAGGCCTTCTCGTCATGAGAGCAACATTTCTGTAATATATTTTCCATTCTATCATGAGACCAAAAAAAAAAAGAATAAAACCCATAAAAACCATTTAAAATTACCACTAAGGGATGGCTAATTGCGAGAAGTGAACTCCATTATTTATGCTTAGATTTCTTTCATTTTTGGTGTACGTTAAGAAGCATCTTTCCATCATACATTCCCCAAGTTTCAATAAGATAGTCCAACAAACAAATGAGATACAATTCCCGAGATCAAGAGCAAGAGTCCCTCACCAGTGTCAAGGAACCTGCCTTGAGGTCTGCTCGCTTGTGGAAATTTTTGGCTTGCGTATGGAAGCATAAAATCGCCCCATCGACTGCTCGTATTTGGAAAAACTCGCACGTGGACACGCTCGCAAGTAGAGTTCCACTGTACAATATAATAATATTTATAAATAATGTAATACGTACAATAAATAATAATAATACGTATAATAATAATACATAATAATAATAATGTACTACACAATAATAATTTAAAATAAAATAGACAACTTCAAAAGGCCGTCACTAGATGGCAGTGTTTACCACAACAAAGAAGGGGGCAGTTTGTGGCCGCCTCCACCTGTTACATAATGACAAATTTTATTCATTCTAGAGTATAATCAGGTTTCTATGTTATTTACAGGTCTCCCTCAACATTTGCGAGGGTTAGGGGATCAAGAGCCTCGCGAATGTTGAAAAACCGTGAATGTTTGGTGGCCCCAATATATTGTAGGGAAATACATATATTACAATACTGTTTTCCTTAACTTGTTGAACCATGAATAATCATAAAAATACATGAAAACGTCGTAAATTGTACTAAATATATACTGTTATGCTTTAATAACGTATGTTATTTAATAACATGTATGTTAATAACATGAATGTTATTAAATACCACAGACTCCCCCACTGCCTCCACCACTGCGAGTTCCTACTTACCCTCCCTCCGACCCCCGCAACTGGCAGCCAGCCCTCCCACCACTCATGTGGTGAGTGTTTTGTTTGTTCATTATTTGCTATTAAACTACAGTAAAAAATAATGTAACCCATTCATGACTGCATATTGGAATGGCTATTCGACAGGTATTAGATGGTGACATCATGTGTTTACTCTTGAACACAGCAAAGAATCGAACATTAGTGCTATTGCTATTTAAAAAACAATAGTAATAATAATAATAATAATAATAATAATAATAAATACATATAAATTTAAGAAAGAAATTTTACAAAAATACGGGGAGTGGGTTGACACATCGTCAGTGTGACTTTTGTTTATGCTGGAGTGAACATTAGTCTCCCTGAACTCTTCCAAACATTTCACAATAATTCAGTGGTTGAGGCAGTTTGGGATTTAAAAAACATATATGTTATAAATAATAATAGTACATGTTAAATTTTTAAATAACATGTATTATTATTAACATGTATTGCATTTAATAACATATATGTTAAAATAATAATAGTACATATTTTTAATAACATGTATTATTATTAACATGTATGTCATTAAATACCATTGCCTCAATCACTGCCTCTACACTCCAGCCGCACTCAATTCTACAAGCACCAAACACAATGAATTATTATGAAATGTTTGGAAGAGCAGGAACTAATGTTTCACTCCAGCATAAACAAAGTCACACTGATGATGTGTCAACAACCCCCCTCGTATTTTTGTACAATTTCCTTTTTCAATTATATCATATTTATTATTATTATTATTATTATTATTATTTACTATTGTTATTATTAGCTGTAGCAGAAATGTTTAATTTTCTTTGCAGTGTTCAAGAGTAAACACATGATGTCACCGGCTAATACCTGTCCAAATAGCCATTCCAATATGCAGTCATGAATGGGTTTACATTATTTATACTGTAGTTTAATAGCAGATAATAAACAAACAAAACACTCACCACCACAGTGGTGGGAGGGCTGGCTGCCATTGCAGGGGTCGGAGGGGGGGTAAGTGGGACTTGCAGGTGGCGGGAAACTTAAAAAATGATTTGGCGGCTGGAATTTGGTGGCTGGGAATTTGGCGGTTGGGAATTCGCGAATGTGTGAAGCCCGTGAAAGTTGAAAATGTGAGTTTGAGGGAGATCTGTACATGTTTTATTATTTCATATTAGATGAAACTGGATAGATAAATAAGCCGTACAGTTGATGATAGCGAAATATTCAAGGAGTTTTTTTGTCCTTGTCCAGACAAACTCTTGTCGTCTGCCGCCACACATATAAGACATATTTTATTCATTCTAGAGCCACACCTACCATCCGACTTACGACCTGCTCGACTTACGACCACTCGACTTACGACCATGTTTTTTATGCCAAATTTCTGGGAATAAACAAATATTTGTGTTGTACACAGTGTTTATCCAAAACCTTACAGTATAAAATACAGAAATAACAACATAAAAAGTAAAGTAAAACATGAAATACCAAAATAAAACAATAAAATATAGTCATTACAAAAATGTTTTTGTTGATAATCAGAAATTTAAAGTTCGACTTACACCATTTCGACTTACGACCGGTTTCTGGGAAAACCGAACTGGGTTTCGTAAGTCGGATGGTGGGTGTATATATCAGGTTTCTATGTTATTTATATTGCTTGTTATATCATATTAAATGAACTGTGATAGAAAAATAAGCCATAGAGTTGATGATAGTGAAATATTAAAGGAGTATTTTGTCCTGTCTCCAAACACTCTTTGGGCCACCACCGCCGGCTGCCACATATATAATGACATTTTTTTATTCATTCTAGAGTATATATCAGGTTTCTATTTACTTATATAGTTTGTTATGTCATATTAGATAAACTGTGATAGATAAATAAGCCATACATATGATATTAGCAAAATTATTCAAAAGAAATTTTGTCCATCTCCAGACAAACTCTCGTCCACCGCCAACACTGCCCATATCACTACATGAATTACATATTTATTCATTTTAGAGTATGTATCAGGTTTCTATGTTATTTATATATTATTGTTTATTATGTCACATTAGATGAAGTGAGAGATTAAATAAGCCGTAAAGTTTGATATTAACGAAATTATTGAAGTATAAAATTTCCATGAACAGATTAATTGCATTTCAATTAATTTAAATGAGAAAAATGACTGCAAATGAGCAAATCCAGTTGCGAGCAAAGTCATGGAACGGATTAAACTCACAAGTAGAGGTTCCACTGCATATTCAAAATTGTAGGTCTTCTCTACAAGACTTATTAAAGCCTTATAGCATGACCTAACAGAATACAGGGGGCCCCAATTATACGGCTGGTTTGGGTTCCAAGGCTACCGCCATAAAGCGGAAACTGCGGGAAAGTGGAAAAACCCCTTTTTTTCCACTTACAAATGCATACAAACACTAGATAACAAGTTTTTCACTAACATATATTAAGTTAGCAAAAGAACTAGGCATCAAAAAACAATAAAAAAGTACAATACACACATAGTGCACTCATTACTTACCTTAAAATATTTATAGTCTTAATCTAGGGTGAGACAAGTAGTATTTATTGTAAGAAATCAAGTGTGGTATGTATGGGAGTCAGCCGGCTACCTTACCAGGCCACCCCACCCACACATTTCAATTCTATGATATTTAAGCATCCCAGAGTGATAAAATGTATATACAGTCCACTCTTACTTACCTTAAAATATAGGTGGATGAGTAGTATTATTGTAAAAAATCAAGTGTGGTAAAGTATGGTAGTCAGCAGGGCTACCGTACCAGGCCAACCCACCTTTCACATAATATTCTATACATTTAAGCATCCCAGAGCGATAAAATGTATAAAGTTCACTCATTACTTACCTTAAAATATTTGTAGTCTTAATGTAGGGTCAGGAGTAAGTAAATGAGATAAAACGAATAAATGAGAGAGAGAAGAATTTAGTGCATGAGAGAGGACAGGCGAGAGTTATGTAAACAAACCAGGCGAAGGTAAGTTTTGTAAAAAAAGTGTACACTTTTGGTTTGTTTACAAGTTTACATTGTGTAAAAGGTTGTCTCTACATTGATAAAGGTAGAATAAATAAAGAAGAACACTCCCATTCTCATGTTTAAAATCATTTTGAGAAGAAAAGATGCCTGAGTGAAGGCCCAAAGGAAATAAGCCACTCTGACTTTTTTTTGGTTATCCTAGGTTCTCTACACATATGTTGTTTTAGTATGATAATCTATGTAACTGTATTTGTGTATACCTGAATAAACTTACTTACATACATACGAAAGGAATAATTTTCTACAGTTACCCCCAGTAACACATTTTCTCTTATGTTAGATTAGAGAAAATGTTATTCTTGGCATCACTTGTACAAGTTATCTGGCTACCACACCTCATATTTATGTTTATTTATTCTATTGTAGGGTGTATTTATCATTCTTTTTATGTTATGTATCGTGTTTATTATATAATTTTGAAAAAAAAATCATGGATGGATTAATGAAAATGTGTATATTAACGTAATATACAACATTTAATGAGACTCGGTGATTATTATTATTATTATTAGCATTTCTAATATGGCGTCACTTGTGCAAGTCGTCTGCTACCACATCTCATATTTATGTTTATTTATTCTATTGTGGGGTGTATTTATCATCTTTTTATGTTATGTATCGTGTTTATTATATAATTTTTGAAAAAATATCATAGATGGATTAATGAAAATGTGTATTTAACGTAATATACGACATTTAAATGAGACTCGATGATTATTTATTATCATTACTAATATGACGTCTGGAGACATAAGACACTCTTACTGATTTTAATGTGTACCTGCATGCCAGCACAGTATGTAAGTTTATTTAAGTACAGGTATACATAAGTATAATTATCAGAGTATATATAAAATATGAAAAAACTTTTAAAAACATTTGAAATTTTGGAGTTTCCAGACAAAATGGAGAGACTTAGTGCTTACTGAGCTCACGAAGAATGTAAACAAACAAGGTGGGGCGTGGTGATCATATTAGAAAGTCAGGTGGGGGGAGCCGTACAGCGAGTTTTGGTCATAATTTGAAATGACTGTATTAGCAGAACGCCGTAAAGTGAAACGGCGTAAGGCGGGGCCCTGCTGTACTCAAGTCTCTTGTATTCATTGTAACTCATCTAATGATCATATAATAATAATAATTATTGTGGAAAATTTTATAGGGGTGATTACCTGTATGTACCTCAACATTATATACATACAAGTAAACTCATTGGGAGACAACCATATTGTTTACCGTAGTCACCCCGTGTAGACATGTGAGAAAACTTAACCACCCCTGGTCATGGCAAGTGGTTCCTTCGACCTCACAATCTTATCCATATCTATCCGAGACCAGTATGGATTGGATAGCACCCACAAGTACGGTGCTACTAATTAATTGTGGACTGTATAGATTATATTAGTTTAACTGAATGAAGGGGGTGGGGTAGGTTACACATGGATATATCCATCAAGGAAAACACTTGTACATAATCTCACCACTTACCAGATATTCTCTGGTGGTCACTTGATGTAGCTGGATCACTCATAAACTATCCAATTACAACATACCTAACTGGCCAGTATCAGTCTGCTATAACTAGAAGGGTTACTTAACTGTGGGTGATTGATACTCCTTATTTCCTCCATTCACCATCTCATTTCGATGTCCTGCTACACCGACACGGTTCTTATTCCAGCAGGACGAGGTATCCGTCGGTTGTCCCGGTTTAGAAGTCGTGATTCCATAAAGCTTCACTATCCTCGGTACGAGAATCACGCGTTCACTCGGAGCAGGGCGATCTATTTCACCTCCCGCATTCTCTTAACTCAATGTTATTATCACTAATTACATTACCATTCACAAGACGATTTAACGTCTCATAATTATTATACACATTAGAGGTCACTCCATTAAGATCTGAGGCCGATGAGCGAGGATTAACACACTGGTATTTCCCCTGGACAAACACCATGGCCGCGCACCAGTCACACCCGGTCGAACCATTATTCACTAATTTTACCACCTTTTTACGGTGGTCCCGTAAATCACGTTCCCTCACTCTTCACCAGGAACAGTTACGACACTTCCTATTATGAAATGAGGCCTATATTAATCCTTAGGCCGCCGTGAATGCCAATTTCCTGGTTCCATGCTTTCCCAGCCTCCTCACCACATTCAAAACACTCCCGCCTCCCCCATGGCCCGAGTCGACCTATACCCCCGCACATCGGCGCATGCGCAAAGGGAACTCTTACACAAATAACCCGCACATAAAAGACAGAAGCTTACGACGACGTTTCGGTCCGACTTGGACCATTGACAAAGTCACACTGATCATATTTGTGTATCGTTCCAGTCACGGTATTGTGCCTTTTTGTTATTTAAGGAACTCTTGGTTCTATCCTATTGTCAAATACATTTTTGACTCATATCGACACATTAAACACCTATTAGGCACTATAGCTTCGGAAAATCAAAAATTTTCCACAATTATAATAATAATAATAATAATAATAATAATAAATTTATCTTGACATGATATATGGTTGTAGAAAGGAATATAATAGTTGGGTGTACATGCCAAAAACTCCTTTCTATGCAGAGCATTTCGGGCAAACTTAAAATTAACTTAAGACTAATAAGGCAATAATAGTTCATATAGTCATTATATGAGTTACAGTGAGTACAAGATAACTGAGTGTTATTATGTAATGTTATATGGCTTTAATAAGCCTAGTAGACAAGTTCACTACAGAATAATTACAGTTTTGAATTTTTTATAAAAATTACAGTTCTGAATTATTTAAAAAAATTACAGTATTATAATAGAACAATTTAAACAATTTATAATATGTAGTGTTACAATTTAGTTATTATTTTTTTTTATTATTAACACACTGGCCGATCCCACCAAGGCAGGGAGGCCCGAAAAAGAAAAACTTTCACCATCATTCACTCCATCACTGTCTTGCCAGAAGGGTGCTTTACACTACAGTTTTTAAACTGCAACATTAACACCCCTCTTCAGAGTGCAGGCACTGTACTTCCCATCTCCAGGACTCAAGTCCGGCCTGCCGTTTCCTGAACCCCTTCATAAATGTTACTTTGCTCACACTCCAACAGCACGTCAAGTATTAAAAACCATTTGTCTCCATTCACTCCTATCAAACACGCTCACGCATGCCTGCTGGAAGTCCAAGCCCCTCGCACAACAAAACTTCCTTTACCCCTCCCTCCAACCTTTCCTAGGCCGACCCCTACCCCGCCTTCCTTCCACTACAGACTGATACACTCTTGAAGTCATTCTGTTTTGCTCCATTCTCTCTATATGTCCGAACCACCTCAACAACCCTTCCTCAGCCCTCTGGACAACAGTTTTGGTAATCCCGCACCTCCTCCTAACTTCCAAACTACGAATTCTCTGCATTGTATTCACACCACACATTGCCCTCAGACATGACATCTCCACTGCCTCCACCTTCTCCTCGCTGCAACATTTATCACCATGCTTCACACCCATACAGGAGCGTTGGTAAAACTATACTCTCATACATTCTCCTCTTTGCTTCCAGGACAAAGTTCTTTGTCTACACAGACTCCTAAGTGCACCGCTCACCCTTTTCCCCTCATCAATTCTATGATTCACTCATCTTTCATAGACCCATCCGCCGACACGTCCACTCCCAAATATCTGAATACATTTACCTCCTCCATACTCTCTCCTCTCCATCTGATATCCAATCTTCATCACCTAATCTTTTGTTATCCTCATAACCTTACTCTTTCCTGTATTCACTTTCAATTTTCTTCTTTTACATACCCTACCAAATTCATTCATCAACCTCTGCAACTTCTCTTCAGAATCTCCCAAGAGCACAGTGTCATCAGCAAAGAGCAACTGTGACAACTCCCACTTTATGTGTGATTCTTTATCTTTTAACTCCACACCTCTTGCCAAGACCCTCGCATTTACTTCTCTTAAAAACCCCATCTATAAAATATATTAAACAACCACGATGACATCACACATCCTTGTCTAAGGCCTACTTTTACTGGGAAATAATCTCCCCTCTTTCCTACATACTCTAAACTTGAGCCTCACTAACCTCGTAAAAACTCTTCACTGCTTTCAGTAACCTACCTCCTACACCATACACCTGCAACATCTGCCACATTGCCCCCCTATCCACCCTGTCATAAGCCTTTTCCAAATCCATAAATGCCACAAAAACCTCTTTAGCCTTATCTAAATACTGTTCACCTATATGTTTCACTGTAAACACCTGGTCCACACACCCCCTACCTTTCCTAAAGCCTCCTTGTTCATCTGCTATCCTATTATCTGTCTTACTCTTAATTCTTTCAATAATAACTCTACCATGCACTTTACCAGGTATACTCAACAGACTTAATCCCCTATAATTTTTGCACTCTCTTTTGTCCCCTTTGCCTTTATACAAAGGAACTATGCATGCTCTCTGCCAATCCCTAGGTACCGTACCCTCTTCCATACATTTATTAAGTAATAGCACCAACCACTCCAAAACTATATCCCTACCTGCTTTTAACATTTCTATCTTTATCCCATCAATCCCGGCTGCCTTACCCCCTTTCATTTTACTTACTGCCTCACGAACTTCCCCCACACTCACAACTGGCTCTCCTCACTCCAATTTAGTATTCCAAAACAATGAAATTTGAAAATCCTAATTTTGAAGTAATGAAGCATGGTTGAGCAATCTTCAGCACAATAATCAGTATTGAAACTAAGACATCATTAGTATTCTCTTGTGTAGCTTTTGAGTAACTGGTAAGTGTTAAGTATTGTTTGTCTCGTTAATTTTGGGTCTTTTGGCATGTACACCTAACTATTATATTTCTTTGTACAAATATATATCATTTCAAAATAAAAGATTATTATTATTATTATTATTATTATTTATTATTATTATTATATTATTATTATTATTAACCCTTTGACTGTTGCGGCCGTATATATACGTCTTACGAGGTACCGTGTTTGACGTACATATACTCATAAATTCTAGCGGCTTCAAATCAAGCAGGAGAAAGCTGGTAGGCCCACATGTGAGAGAATGGGTCTGTGTGGTCAGTGTGCACCATATAAAAAAAATTCTGGAGCATGCAGTGCAGAATGAGAAAAAAAAACTCCGACCTTTTTTTTTTTATTAAAATGCCGACTTTGTGGTCTATTTCCGTATAGTATTTATGGTTGTATTCTCGTTTTCTTGGTCTCATTTGATAGAATGGAAAACATATTATAGAAATAGAGGTGAGTTTGATTGATTTTACTATAAAATGAACCTACAAATGGAGCTCAAAGTAGGGGAAATGTTTGAATTTTGCCAATGTTCAAAAGTAAACAAATGATGCCATTCTCCAATAAATGTCCAACTAGCCATTCTAATATGCAGTCATGAATGGGTTGATGTTATTTATACAATTATTACAGTATTGCAGTAGTCTGCATAATAGTAAGTCTTCTATTTTTGTTTGAATAAAAATTCAAAATAGAAAGCAAGAGTAATATCAGAGGGGCCTGGAGACATGACTGATGAACAAAGAAAATGTTATTTTAGAGCCAGGAATATCTGCACTGTTCATTCTAGACCTTATTTTGAAATTGTCATATTTTTTAGTTTTCGTGAAATTGGCCAAATTGCAAATTTCTGACCACATTATTAGGTAGTTGAAATTGGTAAATGGGCAGCTTCTTGTACTCAATCGATAGAAAAAATGGAGTTCTAAAGAAATAGCTATGAGTTTGGGCGACTGGAAGAATGGAATTAGCCGAAAATAGAGCTAAAAGTGGGTGAAATCGCCGATTTGCAAACAGCACCAGCACCGAAGTCGCTAACTTCACGAAGCATAATTCCGTAAGTTTTCCCTCAAATTTCGTTTTTTTTTTTGGTGT